>OOFH01120791.1:4510-18515 GCA_900323355.1 Merlangius merlangus | reverse complement strand
TGATGTTGTTATTATTGTCGCTCTATGTTGCACCTTATGTTCTTGGGAAACGCTATTTCATCTCACTGTATACTGTGTATATGGCTGAAATGACAATAAATGATCTTGAATCTTGAAACAGGTTACAGCCAGTGAGCTGACTGTGTTCTGCGGTTAGCATAGTGTTGAGAACACACTTATGGTTCCGTGCAGAGACGTTACTTTGCTACAAGGTTGGCAGAGTTAGTGCTGTGTGGTTAGCTTACCGTGCTTTGTGGTTAGTTTACTCTGCTACCTGCTAGAAGCATGGACCTATTAAAGGCTGTGTTGCAGGGTTTATTTTCCGAAGAATATGTGCAATTTGCTTGTTGGTAATAAAGATTTACACTGTTATTTATTGTATTTAATGTTGTTAGGTATCACAAAACGGAATGTAATACGAAAAAGTAGGTACAATTTTAGCGGTTTGCTATTGATTCTCATTTCCCCCAGAATGCATTGCATGACGTCACGTTGGGGAGACACGGACCAAAGCCGCATTGAGACCCTTGAGAGTAGAGACTAGTAAGAGAGTGTTCAGCAGATTATACAGATACATAGATAAATACATATATTATATGTAGTTAGTATATGCTACATGTGAACCTCCTAAGATGGCGCAATTTGATTGGTTCGCTATCTCGGGATATTGGGCAATATCCCATGATTGACATCTCAAACTCGATATTTCAAAATGTCAGCTGATAACAACAAATAAACCTTCAGTCTCGGGGGCTAGCCTAAGCTATGTTATCGGTATCGGAAGTGAAAAAGTGCCATCAGGATATCCCTAGGCTACTATGAATAGAACGGGTGACCTTTATTTTAGCTAATGAACAACGGGGTCAATTTAAATAGAAATGAAACTGTATTAGGATGGTTTAGGATGAACAGCACTGCTCTATGTACGTTTGCTCACATACATTAGTACATAAGCACGCACACATTTGCTTTTACATTAACGAGTGTGCCCCCATGCAGGGTCCGGCCTGTACCTGCTAGGTTGGCGGGCTGCGTGAAGACGTCCTCCTGGGTGGAGCGCGTGCGGTTGTCCTCCTGGATGAAGTGGGAGTAGTTGGCGGCGTCGCTCAGGGTGGTGGGCGTCAGGAGCACATCCACGCCCGCGCTGAACGCGCGTTCGAAGTCCTCGGCGATGAGCCGACGCACCTGCTGCGCCTTCAGGAAGTAGCGCTCGTAGTTCCTGAGGAGGTTTATTTGTTACGTTACTTCCTGTCAAACGCTTCTAATTTGTTTGGGGGCTTTTTCGATTCTTTTCTTTTGCCCTTCATCAAATATTCTCTGCAAGGACACATCTACACTACCTTTCAAAAGTTTGGGGTCATCCAGACATTTTCGTGTTTTCCCTGAAAACTCACACTTTTATTCAACAGTTTTCAGCTGTGCTAACATAATTACATGATGGTTTTCTATTTATCAATTAACAATGTACCATTAGAACACAGGAGTGGTAGTTGCTGGAAATGGGCCTCTGTACACCCATATATTCTATAAAAGATCTGCTGTTACCAGCAAGAATAGTCATTTACCACATTAACAATGTCTAGACTGTATTTCTGATTAATTTAACGTTATCGTCATTTAATATAATGCTTTTCTTTAAAAAATGAGGACATTTTCTAAGTGACCGCAAACATTTGAATGTAGGTGTATGTCTGAGAAAGTGGAAATAACCACAAATTATGCTGGTTATTTTGTGATGTCCTCCAAGTTACCCCTGAGGTCAGAGCTCTTTGACACTTAAACCCTCTGTCACTTGACAGGGTTAAATAGGGTAGAAACCAAAAGCGTAAAAACCAGGCGCACTGTTGGAGCAGGAAGAAGTTTCCAGACAGGATCCTCCCTCGCACCACGGCGTTGAAGCCCTCGTGGCGGCTGGCGGCGTACATGGCGTCTGTTGAGCTGTCCTCAGTGCTACGGTGGCCTAACGGGGACACGGGAGGAAATCACATTATCGTCATATTACCTTCTTCTGTTAGAAGACAAAAAAAGACAGGTCAGTCTTCTGGTTAGGGAGTTTGACCGCAGCCTAAAGGTTTAGAGTTCAAATCCTACTGCCCGCAGCTTACCTGTAGGGTACCTTACTAAATGAACTAGAGGAAAGAGTCTCTTAATGAGTAAACAGGCAAGGCTTGGATAGCAACATTTCACTCCTTAACATTGTACTGTAAATGTTTTAAATCTTAAAAAATATGTCAAAGCAGAAAAAAAAGAAAACATCAGGTCTTGTACCATACTCGAGGCCGTCGAAGCGCGCCATGTTGGACGCTACCTCGGCACAGCACAGCACGTGGTAGCAGACGATGGAGTGCTGGGTGTGGGGGAGGGAGACCTCTTTCACCCGGGCCCCGGCCCCCTCCAACAGGTCGGCAAGGCGGCTCCACTGGGCCAGGGTCTCCTGTGACAGACCCGGAGAGTGGTACTCCTGGGAAACACCAGATAGAGTTATGGTTGAGGCCCAGAACCCTGGTGCTAACCCAGGATTCCGTATATCCATTTTTGTATTGGATCAGTGGGAGCAATGCATGTCTTTTTTTTCTTTCTTTACAGAATAGGTTAGGTTGCATCCCATAGTATTTCTTTTTAAATATCAAATGATTTGAAAACAATTCACGTTTATTTTTTCATGATTTTCCAGTTATTCTAAACTCATACCGCAGAGGCAATCTTCCAGAATGAGAACATCCTGGCATGAACATAACCTCAATAAATAAGGTGACGCAGTATATGAGAGACAACCTCAACATCCTTTTCGAGATGCGTGTGACATTTACCAACAGTAAATTCGATTTTTCTCTTAAAGTCGGTCAGATTTAGAAGAAGGTAACCTTTGGGATGCCCACACAGAGGTTGCGGACGTCGAAGTCTTCAGAAAACCCTGCGTGTGACGTGGGGCTCTGCACCGTGGTGGAGTCCTTAAGGTCACGGCCCTGCAGAACCTCTGTGACACAACAATACCAGCCAACGTAGTTAAACACACCTCGATTTGTCTGTCGATAGTTCGTCATTTGCATAAGGGGAATGACATAAAACTTTGAAAGAAATGCCCTTTTCATAGCATTATCCTCTCTCGACGATTGTAAACGTGAGTGGATTTAATGATTTTCCTTACATCTGTCGGTAACTGAGCAGGAATCAAGGCATACTTATATTGGTAACCACCAGTACCTCTGTTTTTGGTTTCTGGTGCCGTCTCCCTCCAGAACTGCTGTAACATAGTAGGACTGACGGATCTAAGGTCAAGACACAGCAAAAAGTACAACAAAACCAAAAATAAACAAGGGTAAGCCTCCTACCAAGAGCGACGGCTGCGTCGCTGGCGCTCCGGGTCACGATGCCCGGGACGTCCATGGAGTTGACCAGGGGGATGAGACCGTGGCGGGACAGCAGGCCGTAGGTGGGCTTGAGGGCCACGGCTCCACAAAGAGCCCCTGGGTTTCGGGTGGAGCCGCCAGTGTCTGAGCCCAGAGCTCTGCCGGAAGACATCCAAAGCAGGCCTGTATTAAGGTTACGGTGTCGTGGAGAATTCATAGCTCAATCAAAAGCACTGAACCTCATACCTTGGAATAAACTGGCACATATTGGAAATATGATGCATTTCTAGGCAAAATTGTTTAAGAATAACTAGAGTCAAAGAATGAGGGCAATTCACCTTCATGATTTTCATAATTTTATGAAAACATCTGAATATTATATAACCTTTAAAATGGCTTCTTGAACTGGGAGAAAATCTTACAGGAAGCTGGTGAGTGAGGTGACAGCTGCAGCACTTCCTCCTGAGCTGCCTCCTGTGATCACCCACTCAGAGTCATCCTCTGCTCCTCCTGACTGCTCTCTGTAGGGAGCAGCATAGCTCCAGGGGTTCCTGACTGGACCGACCACCCCGTCGGTACTGCCTGATCTGGAGAGAATGGGCGACATGTTGGTCCCAATGCAGCCAGAGATTCACAACAAAACACAGACTTCCTACACTAGTTGCTGCAGAAGCTATATTAATAAATGTAGTGTGATGCGACTTTAAGTTAGAATAGAATGCGACAAGTGACGGTGTATGAATTTAGTCCTACCCCATTGCAAACTCATCCATATTTGTCTTCCCCACGAGAACAGCTCCCTGATCAAGAAGTTTCTGGACCACTGTAGCATTATATGGCGGGAGGTAGTCTATGGTACAAGCAAGGCAACAAGTTAATCCTCAATGAAGCATTTTATTCACCTTTGAGCAAGGATATTTGAGTGTTTTTGATATATAGCCTAAACATTAGTATAGCACCTTTGAGCATCCTTGAAGCGCATGTGGTCCTGATATTCTCTGTGCAGAAGTTGTCTTTGACAGCAAACGGTATTCCATCTAGAATACCTTTGGGAGAACCTGAAAAAAAAGACACCGTATGAATAGTTACCAGATGAATAGTTTAGTTAGATAGTAGTTTAGATCTGACTTTTTGGACAGTTAAAAGTCAGATCTGTCCACACCTTGGTACACACCTTGAAGCAGTCGACTCTCTGCTTCCTCTGCCTGTTTCAGTGCCAGCTCCTCCGTCACCGTGATGTATGCATTCAAATGCTGAGTTTTCTTAATGCGTTTCAGACATTTTCGACACAGTTCTACTGGGGAGATCTTCCCCTCTCTTAGAGCCAAAGACACCTGATAAAACCGTGAAATCAACAGACATTGTTTTCATTCTGTTTAACAGTAGTTTATTTTATTAATTAGCATTTTCTTTGAGAAAAGGTTGGCAGCGGACTATAGGTTAATGGAAGTGAGGCTAAAACTTGCAGGTTTGGTTGTCAGTCAATGCAGGTGATAGGCTCCCAAACCCATTAGGTAACTACATGATTATATGATCAATGTATTGAGCCAAACTAAACACTGTCAAGTTATATCTTATGACATGCAACAAGGGCACTAACCTCTTTAATTGTGAGACTGAGCATATTGCCACAATATCTCAAAACCCAGCGATTTCCAGGCAACCTTTCGGAAAATGTGAAGATCAGATGGAGGGCGCCATGTTTGTTTCTGTTTGTAAACCCTGCTCTGTGATTGGGCAGCGGTTGAGGAATCGGAGTTCTGATTGGTTCGTGACTATATATCAGCTCAACTCAGGAAGCGGCGCCTTTGCTCTGGAGTCCTTCAGTCTTTATTTTGGAATAACGTTACTGGAATATCAGGTCGCATATCCGAATGAATTGGCATGTATGTATTGCGTACATGCAGATTAGTTTCTAATACAGATTCGCATTGACCTCAGATGTAGCCCTATCTAGTGTTACGCCATCTCCTGTAACATTGGGATCGCTACCGTGCAGAGAACAACCCTCTGTTAACTCTTAAACAAGATACAATACTAAACATTTAAAGGAGTGTCACGATGAATGCTGCTAGACAGATAATGTGCAATAGATGGTTTCACCTGGTTAAACAATATAATGCGAGCTCAATGGTATTTAGCCATGGATGTCACAAAAGACTTTTCAGTACTTCATGCAGCCGAATGACAGTCATGCCTGCTTGGGTGATTGACACATACGGGGGTAATGATGTCCTGCGATTCACCCGAAATGCAAGCTTCCCTATTCTAAACTACCCCAATGAGGTCATCGTACAAGTGCACGCAGCAGGACTCAATCCGATTGACGTTAGTATGAGAGGTGAGTAACAACCTGTGATGGATGGTAAAATAGGGTCGAGGGAAGACTTGTTTATGACATTGTTCTTCAACAGTTGATGCCCTTCATTAAGGGTAGTTGATGCATCCTATTTTTCATCCGAACTCAAACACATTGACACAACACTTCCGTAAAGATCTGGACAGAAATTGGCAGATTCGGAGTTTGCGGTTCAGTGAAACATTGTTGCGACACAAATGACACCTCTAGCTAAATCTAGTAACCTAGAGAACCAGCTACAACCTTGTTTTCATCCAAACGAGACGTGATCAGCGAACGGTGAATTTCATTGGCTTCAATGTGCTGTACGCGTTCAGCCGCGAGTTTAGGGACCGTCTGCAAAGTGCAAAACGGAAGACGACCACAATGGGCAAATTTCAATGGCGTCGCCATTATTGACTTTAGAGCCCCAGAACTTGTTCCACATAGGCCTGGCCTCTATATGGTCTTACTACAACCTTTTCATTTTGAAAAATATATTCTTCTTATTTTTGATATCAATAACGGAGACGCTATTGATTTTTTTGCCAAATAAAAATTCCTCAAAAATAGTAAGATGTTTTTAGGTTGTAGTAGGACCATATAGAGGCCATGGCTATATGGAACAAGTTGTGGGGCTCTAGAGTCAATAATGACTACGCAATTTAAATTTGTCCATTGTGGTCGTTTTCCGTTTTGCACTTTGCAGACGGTCCCTAAGAGTGCGGCTGAAAGCCGACAGCTCATAGAAGCCAATGCAATTCAGCGTTCGCTAAAGACGGCTCTGATGAGACAATGGTTGGTGCTCTGGCTCTATAGGTTACTACATTTAGCTAGAGGTTTCAATTGTTTCGCAACGATATTTCACTTTTGATCTATTGAACCACAGGCTCCAAATCTGCCAATTTCTTTACAACTTTACGCAACTTGTTCCAACGGCCTTTCCGCACCATAACGAAAGACGAACAAACAAAGCAGATGATTCAATATTGAGGTTGCCCCTAGCCACAAGTTTGACAAATATCTGTGTCATAAAACCACTAAGTTTGAGCTGATGAATGCACAGAAGATGGTTTCATGCGTAGCCTACCACTAAGTCACTGAAAACATAGCTAAGTAGGTTAAGTCCTATACTCTGTGTCCTTTGTATGATCCTAAAATCATACAGCCCATAACTTAATTTGTTTTCTTTAATTTTGATCTGAATGTAATCTTTGGGTCACTTGACCGCTCTGTCTAAAAGCCTTAGTTGGGGGTGAGAAAAAATACTTTGTTTCTTTTTATTGGCAGGTGGTTATGGAGCCTCGAGTCTCTCCATGAAGAGGGACCCTCTGAACCTCAACCAGAAGGGCAGTGAGTTCCCCCTGGTCCTAGGCAGAGACGTGTCCGGCGTGGTCATGGAGTGTGGGCTGGATGTGAAGTACTTCAAAGAGGGGGACGAGGTGAAGAGGGGAGGGATCCTAACAGGGATGTTGTTTCAGATTGCTGCTCTGCATTAATAATCATAACATATATCAGCCAAACAGTATTAGTGGTAGGTAGCGCATTTTACCCACCAACAGCTGACGGATGGCTAGGCCATTTCTTACAAGTTAAACTAAAATAATAGCTCTTGAATCTTGCGTACAGCACCTTTTTAAATCAGTTATTAATAATCTGTTTTATAACATCATGATTATCAATATCGACTACCAAAGTGCATATTTTTAACTATGTATGCAATTCCTGCCGAAACTATAATTATTCGGTGTTAGGTCGCTTGTTAACAAGTCCCACCATTTCATTCCAGTGAAAAAACGACTGTTTCTTTAATAGGTTAGGACGTTTTTACAGGTTAGGAATGGCCAGTATATTTGATCTACTGTTCCTTAAAATTTACATTTATGACGACATCCGTTCAATGAAAATGTAATCCAATTCCAGTGTTGATAAAGTCACATTGGGACTTTTGTTTCCTATCTATAAACTTTGTTTATTAATCATAGCAGCTTTGAAATTTCCCTCCCCTTCTTGTAAATATTGTACAGGGAAATGCATAATCATTGTAATATAATCAGATGATGCAAAATATGGGAACTGATGGATGCTTTGGCAAGAAGAGGAACTGAAAATCTAGAGCGTCACACATTAATTAATGAGTACTGTGTTGTGTATCCCACAGGTGTGGGCTGCCATCCCACCATGGAAACAGGGCAGCTTAGCTGAATTTGTGTGCTTGAGTGCTAATGAGGTATTGTTTGACTCTTTCGCTCTCTCAGATTTTATGAATCCATATCATTCATTCAAAAGTCGTAGCCTTAAACACCTTTTTTTTTTATTAAGAAGCATGTGTATATTTTTGTTAACCTCCTCTTTGAAATCTCCATTTCAAACAGTTTTCTTATTTTGTGACCTACCTCAACTCAGTGCATTTTCATATGCATTAGCAACCATTAAAACACAAGAATAAACAGCCTCAAACATGGTTACCGTCGTCTCACAGGTATCCCTCAAGCCAAAGTCCCTGAGTCATTCAGCCGCGGCGGCGCTGCCTTATGTGGCCGCGACGGCCTGGTCGGCGCTGGTCAACACATGCGGACTCACGCTGGAGAACTCTGCTGGAAAACGGTAGGAGGACATAACGACCATCTGCACTCACTCAGACACAGACACACACACACACACGGGCTTCTGTGTCTTTGATCCAACAGTTGTGTGAATGGGCCGTAATCACTCGTAACACCCTTTGAGGTCCACGGGTTAGATTATAAACAATTCGGGGAAAAAAGGTAAAATGAGTTTAGTAGAAAAAAATACTTGAAAAATAAAAAAATAAAATAAAATACTTAGTTTTTCATTTTTTTTCTTTATTAAAAGGATTCTGATTCTTGGAGGATCTGGAGGCGTCGGAACATTCGCCATACAGGTAATTCCGAGGATCGCTGCGAGCATGCCGCAGCAGTCTAGCACAATCTCCAACGAGCAATTGGCGGTTGCCGTTACTTCCCTCAATGGGTTTTATTTATGAACTGTAATCGAAAATAAAGGGACTTTATGAAGGAAGAGTCAACACTAGACACCTGTCCTGTGTAATTGCCAGATGCTGAAAGCGTGGGGAGGGCACGTGACGGTGACATGCTCCAAGGACGCAGAGCGTTTGGTCAGGGGCCTGGGTGCCGACCGCGTGGTCGACTACAGTGCCGGTCCCGTGGAGCTCGCTCTCGGCACACTGGAGAAGTAAGCCACCCACGCGTGCATTGTTCACTTTCAACAAATGAGTCGGAGGGGAAGTTTGTCAGAGGAAGTCGGCCTTCTGTGTGGTTACGCGCAGTGGGAATTGCATGTTTTTTTTTTTTTGGTGTAGTACGGTGTCGTTTTGTATCCAAACCACAAACGTACGCATGCCATCAGGCATGTGCTATCAGGCATTTATTGTCGTAGTATATCAAGTCTTTCTTTATTTTCATGAAAGCTTTATTGGCATGAGCAATATACATTATATACACACGTCTCTTTCTCTCTCTGTCTTTCTTTCTCTCTGTCTCTCTCTATCTCTGTCTCTGTCTCTGTCTCTCTGTCTCTGTCTCTCTGTCTCTTCTCTGTCTCTGTCTCTCTGTGTCTCTCTTTCTCTCTGTGTCTCTGCCTCTCTCTGTCTCTCTCTGTCTCTCTCTGTCTCTCTGTGTCTCTCTGTGTCTCTCTGTCTCTCTGTGTCTCTCTCTCTGCCTCTGTGTCTCGCTCTCGCTCTCTCCTCGTGTCGATCCTAACCACACCCTTTCCTCGCCCGCCCGCTCCGTCCCTCCAGGTTCGACGTCATCCTGGACAACGTGGGCGGTGACACGGAGAGCTGGGCCATGGGCCTGCTGAAGCCCTGGTCCGGGGCCAAGTACGTGACACTGGTCACCCCCTTCCTCCAGAACACCGACCTGCTGGGTGTCGCCGACGGCATGATGCAGACAGGCATCACCGTGGCCTCCAAGGCCCTCAAGGTAACCCCGCCTCCCTACAGGGAGGCGTCAGCGGCCGGTCAGTGGGCCATTCCGTCGGCTGGGTAGGTTGTCGGCCAGACGGTCTACCGCTGGGCATGCCAACAATGTCATTAGATTAGTGGTTAATTAGAACCGAAACTCCCACAGAAAACAGCACCCCATGCATATGGCCACAGAACTGACTCAAAGATGCTGACCTCCGCGTTTCCAAGCCTCACCTGCTCATTTGAGGTTTTATGTTGTTGAGGTCGGTTTCACTGTCTGAGAAAAAAACAACAACTTGTTTTTTGTCCACGGCTCTTTAAAAAGTTCTGCATGTGTATTTTTATAGACAAGTGCATGGGGAAGAAATTATAAACAATATTGCGGGTTAAAATAACAAACATAAGTTGTAGGTCAATATTACTACTAAGAAAATCCAAATTCCTTTTACTGTGATGATTGTGATGATTGTGATGCAATTGCCCATACAGTTGTGTTGTGGGAACTTCACTGATGCAAGAGTATCGCTTCGGAATGAGAGAGTTCCTTTTGGTTACATCTCGTTTTCTTGTTCCACTGTGGTTGGTCATGACTGCCCAGCTTTGTCCTACATATAACGCGTATCTGCATGTCTGCGTTTTCAGGAAACTGACTGAGGCGATTAGTTTCGGTCGAGCACAGAACTATTTCTGACACGTTCATGAACAGTCGCTGAGTCTCCTCTGATGCCATACCGTGCATGTATCCATATGCACTTGTTTTAAGACTACGGCCATTATATCATTATCTGTAACATGCACACATATATCCTGTATTTAATACATTGACATGTTGTATGAAAACATTAATCTGAACAAGCCCCGAAAAACTCGGTTCTTGTTTTCTGTGACAGGAGTGGTACGCTATGATTCGTTACATTCATGTAGACAATAGGGGTGTAACGGTACGCTGAAGTCACGGACATCACGATTCGATACGAATTCGGTACAATAAAGGGAAAAGAAAATACAAAAATGCAGAAGGGAATTCTTTGTATATTGTGCATGTCTCAGGTTGTGCCAGCTAGTGTCATACAGTCCCTCCCCTGCAGCAGCCTGCGCTGTGTACTCTAAGAAGTAAACAATAAGTAGCCCCCAAAATCTACCCTCCATCCGTAACTTGTAAACAAAATAAGACAATCAGTTATAAAACTGAAATTGCAACATGTCTTATTTTATGAAAGTACACAGAATTAGTGCATTTCCACCGGAGGGTGTGGATCGGTTCGGTGCGGCTTGGTGGAGTAGTGAAGGTGCGCTTCGGCGCAGCTCAGTTACGGCTCGCGTTTCCACCGCCGACCGTACCCTCACGCCTTCTTCACACTACATGCGTCCGTCAACGGATGACCGAGGGCGTGTCTGACGTATAGGGGACAAGTCGCATGTAGGCGCATACTGCAGCCAATCAAATCGCTTCCTGCTACAATGGCGATATGTGGATATAAATACAAAAGATGACACAAACTACAGGTTCAAGATTTCTTTAGAAAAAATATAAAGGCCGGATTCTTCTTCCTGTATGTTATTTCATGCATCTTAACACCCCTAGTAAACATGTAAGCACAGTTCACATTTGCTTCTGAGTTTATGAGTTCTATGCAAAGTTTAATTTGCATAAACATAGCTGAAGATACTCCAAATAATGGCTCACTCATTACCATAAAACCATGGCGTGTGGCAGCTGAGCAAAGGTTGTTGGCGTAAACTGGCAATTCTAAGCGCCCCAGACACAACAGCGCCTCCCTGAGTGCCGCCGAGGCAGTGACCCCCTTCTGTGTGAGAGGTTATTCTTCACTTTCAGTGTGTATGGACTTTTTCTGTTGTTGACTGCAATGTTCAGGTTTCATTGCTAAAGATAGAATGTGGAATCTACCGTGTGTGTGTGTGAATGCATTTGTGTGCATGCTTTTGTGTGTGTGTGTGTGTGTGCCTGTGTGTGTGTGTGCGCGTGTGTGTGTGTGTTTGTGTGTGTGTGTGTTTGTCTGCATGTGTGCCCCAGTGTGTCACTCAATGTGACCTATTAGACCTGACCCCTGGCCTACTCCCATCCCATAATAGTGACCCTTCCGTCGGTCGCTGTGTCCTCGTTAGTCTCCCAGCTCCAGACAGTCAATACAAGCCCCCAAAAATGACTGCGGCCGCCGGGCAGGCCGGTGGATTTTTGGGTCTGATTTATGATCCCCATTTGTTATGTGTATGGGCTGTTAATAGCACCATTACTTATTTGGATGGGATGCATGGATGGCGTTAACGAGGTTAAACCTCATCGGCCAGGGGGCGAAGATGACATCCAATGAGATTAGGATCGAGTGAATAGGAAAGTGATCTACCGCCTTCTGAAAGGAGAGAGGCCAGGACGCCTTAATGCTTCAGTTGTGGTCACAACAGACTCCTGGTTCAGAGTGCGTTAGCGTAAAGCGCTGCACTCCACTGTTCTTAATAACTACCAACTTATCGACCAATCAGAGAGCTTATCGAGCTCTGAAGAGCCCTTAATATATACACACAGACACAGACACACACACACAGACACAGACACAGACACAGACACAGACCCAGACGCAGACACAGACACAGACACAGACAGACAGCCAGACAGCCAGACAGACAGACAGACAGACAGACAGACAGACAGACAGACAGACAGACAGACAGACAGACAGACAGACACACACACACACACACACACACACATGTCCTCTCATGTCTGTGATGGAATGATGAATTCTCAAAACTATAAAAAAACATAATTGAGTCAGTTTGCCTGCTGTTATATTACAGTCAACATGCTATCGTTTGGCTTTTATCCAAAGTGACGCTGAAGAAAAGTTAAATGTACAATGAAAATGATATATATTATATATTATTTATATAGCTATCATTTTCATAATTTTCATGTATATAGACCTGCCTCACTTGTCGTTTAATTAAATATAGTATATTTAGTATACAGTATATATATAGTATATAGTATATTATACTTTTAGTGATATACAGTATATGTATATGATATACTGACAACCATAAAATCTCTTTTTATATGGGTCTAGTCTTCAAATTTCTCAACTGACGGTTGTATTACAATGCACATATCTTCAAGATAGTGGGAATAGCAGGTCTATTGTATTTTTTGTGCTGTGCATTACTCAATAAACAGTTTTTCTGAGTAAAGTGGCGACTGATCCATTCATTGTGGTCTCGTCAAACCACAGATCATCAAATGTAGATGAGAATCTTTTCACGTTGTTGGCCCTTTATCACAGCCTTAAAAGGCTGCACTGTGTTCTGTTCGCATTTCTTAACAACACTTGGTTTGCGGCCCTGATGAGTATGAAGCATTTAAAAATTCCAGATGCAAGTCATGTTTTCTATGAGGGTTGTCGTAGCTGGTGTTCTTGCAGAGGCAGTCGCAGTAGCGTGACTGGTTGTGTCTGTTGTCTGAATGTGATTTGTTTGCATTTTTGTTATGAAAAAAAAAGGCAGGATGTGTGGGTGGGACGAAAGAGACATAATCAGATCTCACCCTTCAAGATTTGATTGGCTTTAGTGGGAGGAACTACTGCTTTATGTAAAGTTGTTTTCAAATGTATCATAGTATTCAGACTGACAGGCTGACGCAAGATCAAACCTTTAATTTATAGTGGAACTTAAGGAGTATTTTAAAACACAAACCTTTGTGCAAGCTTTTCTTTTATATCCGCATGAACAAATGTTAAATTACTGTAGACATGAGCTTACAAACAAATTTCATTTTGGTTTAATATTGTCAAACACCTCTATGATCTCAGATCAAAAGTCGTGTGCTTGTGTAATTGTTAAACTGACGGTAGAGCGTTTATTATCCATTATTATTTCAGTTTCCTGGTGTTTGATCATTTATAGATTTAAAAAGACCTAATCACAGCATTATTACACATGGGAGTGTTTCCAATTTCTCTCTGAAACTCTTGAAGGCAGCTTATGGATCACGGCTTCTGGGTCCTCATACCCAGCTCTCCACCCTGGTCCTCTCCCAGTAGACCCAGCCCTCCACCCTGGTCCTCTCCCAGTAGACCCAGCCCTCCACCCTGGTCCTCTCCCAGTAGACCCAGCCCTCCACCCTGGTCCTCTCCCAGTAGACCCAGCCCTCCACCCTGGTCCTCTCCCAGTAGACCCAGCCCTCCACCCTGGTCCTCCCAGTAGACCCACCTCACTGTTGGACAGCTGGTACCAGGGCTGCTTGCCGTAGGTGAATATCTCCCAGAGCACCACGCCGAAGCTCCAGATGTCACTCTCGGTGGTGAACTTCCTGTACATGATGCTCTCCGGGGGCATCCAGCGAATGGGCAGCAT
>OOFH01120784.1:0-12893 GCA_900323355.1 Merlangius merlangus | reverse complement strand
TCTCTGAAGACGTAGTCATTGGCCACAGAGCGGAAGCCTCTCCCTTCAAACAGTTCAGCAAGGAGCTCTGAAGAAGGAAGTGACACATAAGAGTATTTTGTAGTCAGGGGAATGCACTGCACTTGGCTATTGACGTCCCTCCTGTCTGCAATCATAAAACTGACCTTTGGAGAAGAAGAAGGACCTGGTGCCATCTTGCCGGACGTAGAAGTTCTGCCCAAGCTTGTTGGCGGCTTTGAACCTCTGCATGGCGTGGTCGTTCAGTCCGTAGTCCCTGAACAACACACAGCCTCCTGGCCTCAACACCTGAGACACACAAACGGAGGCAAATTGTTTTAAGAACTGGTCAGGCTTAAAAAAAGTAGAATCAAATAATGCACAAAATACAAAATAATATATAGCTATTGAAATGTGACATTTCCATTGCTGTCCTCACCCGGAAAATGTTCTCCAGAGATCGCACCATCTTGTCGGGGTGGATGGCCGAAAGGACGAAGATGAGGGTGACCACATCCACACTGGCTGGCGGCACTTCGCCCTGTAGGTCATCTTGGGTGAGGTCACACCGGAAGGCCTTGCAGCGCTTGGGGCAGTACAGGGGATGTTGCTGCCAACAAACACACAGGCTGAAGTGGAGATACTTGCTTTCTACCAAATCTGTCACATCGTCACCTTTGTCTGATGTAAGATTTCAGCTTCTTGCGATCCCTCTAGTCAAATACAGGGATGGCGTTTCATTCATTTGTATATTTTTCATTCAATCTTATGTTCTGTTACCATGTATGGAGCTAGGCTCGTGAAACCATCCTGATTTCGCGAGCTCCATTGTATTTACTCGCAGATCAGCCTGGTAACCTGCGATGGAGAAAATTTTAAGCCATTTGCTTAACAACTCGCCAATCAGCGTTGGCTTTGAGGCGGGTATCGACTGTTCAGTCAACAACATGGCATTGGTGGTAATCCGATAGGTCCATGGTGGTGATAGACAGATGGTTTATCCAATCAGCTTACCAGTATTTTCGCCCCTTCCCAAAAGTTAAAGTGGAATTGAATGTGTTTTATTAAAACACATCCAATACCACTGAATGTCAAGCTGGCACAATTTCGCAAAACCCTAAAAACAGTGGTTGCTGCCAATATATTACTCATAGACTACTGTTAGAATTGAACAGCAAAGAAAGATGTTAAGTCAACAACAATATTTATTGCAGCAATTAAAAATTCCAAAAATACATGCGCAACCAAAATGTACTGAATGCCACGTCACAAGGCATATAATAAAATCAAATGATTCCATTGCTCTTGTGTGGGAGGTCGCTTTCGAGCGGCACTTCCTGTCTCCTGATTTTAATTCACCATCTTGGTTAATATGTCCTCATATTGATCAATGACAGAAGACATACTGTACATGAATCACGCTGAGACTAGCGGGTGTCGTGAATTTCTGCAGGCATTTTTTTTTAGATTGTTTACCATAAAGCACTGCAGGTGCTTTTGTGAGCCTGGGATAAAGTTCACTATTTAATGGACTGTGTGTAGACAGTCACGATATTTTTTTAATATATGATTTATTTTTGAGATTTTGAGCATAACAGAATACAGTACACCTCATACATGAAGTTAAATTGAAACATTCTGTGAAATAAGGTACTAACAAAGAGACAGTTCGACCCGACTCCCATACCCCCACCCCCTTCTCTCCCTTACAGAGAAGTAGCAATGAAATATGGTACAATGGGCTTTGATACAGGTATTAATGGTAGTGAATTTGCCATACATGCATTAACATAAGTATACAGAAACATACGTTACAGGTCATCCATGCTCATTTGGTTACAAAGACACAAAATAAACTAATAACACTAACAGCACTAAAATGAAAAAAAATATTACAATAATAATAATAATAAAAAAAATTAACAAAAAAACACTTACTGTGCTACAAACTACTGCTTATTGGGGGGGGGATAACTAGCTTGTCTAGACATCAGGGTCAATCTCTATGTGGAGAGATGTGACATGTAAGGTATAATGCCCGACGAGGAGTCCATTATCAGAAATTAATGGACGACGTGGAGGCGTGAACCGTCCGACGCGAAGCGGAGGACGGTTGCCTCCGCGAAGTATCACAACAGGTATCATCATTCCACATTTTAAGGCAGTTCTTCACTACAACACTACTGGAGTGCGTGGTTGGCGACGAAGTCGGGGGGAGGCACAACAGCGACATCAGAAAAGAGGGACTACATGAGGCTTCCTCAACCTGCAGCCATGATGGAGGTTGGCTGTTGGTGCTACACCAATGCAATATTGTAATGTTAGCAGCCCAATAGTAAAGCAAAAAGTTAGGGAGAGCTAGGCCGCCCAACTGTTTAGGTTTTTGTAGAATTTCATTTTTGCTTTTGTTCCAAATAAATTGTGAGAGTGACCTATCAAGAGAATGAAAAAAGGTTTTAGGGAGTAAAATAGGTATACATTGGAAAAGATACAAGAACTTGGGCCCCCTGTTGAAGACCTCTGCCCTACATGAAGCAGTTATCTGCTTGAATGGTACCACCCATACAGATTATGAACAACGCTATATCGATTGTCCCTCGATATGTGGTCACAGGCCAAGCAGGTGGGTTGCGTGAACTCGTTTGCAAGGGTCAGAAGATGCGGCGTGGCGGTGTAAAACCGCCTCCAAGCAAAGTACTTCATGTACTTCTCGTCATTCTTGTCCAACTCGAGCAGGTGTTGGGCCATTGCCTTGGCATCGGGAAAGTCGTTGACATGAATGAAAGAATCACCTGGCATGAACTCTTCATAATTGTCTCTAGGCATCCCCAAAAGGATTGGCACGGTTCCCGAAGACAAGGGTCCGTTCACCTTCTCTGTAATGTAGTCTTTGTGGGCGGAGTTCTCAAAAGCCAAGTAAAACTTGCAACTCTGTAATGTCGGGTAATAACGTTCCGGTGGCAGTGGCACAGAAAACCCATGACCAAAGACATCCACTTTGATATGCTTGGAAAGCTCTTTGTAGTATGCTTTTCTGACCTCTGTACCAGGAGACCACATGTTACTAACCATCCAGCACACCAGTCTGTCCTTCTTGGGCAAAACAAAGTGGTCATCTGGTTCATCCTTTATCACAACGTCATACCGTGCAATGATCCCAGCATCTCTTTTGTAACTCAACGTCAGGTTGAATATATTATTTATTCCTGGAAGCTTGGCTGTGTTTGTTGGCGACTCCACGTTGTACCAGATCCACTTCTGTCGTTGTGGGCGTGGTCCTTGTGGCATGTGGGCCACACTGCGTATACTCTTGTGATAGAACATGACCGCGTCCGCCTGCTGGTATAAGGATCTGTCGTATGTCAGATCACAGCTTGAGATATTATAATATTTCTTGCAATCATTGGAATCAAATTTGATTTCAAAAGGTATGGCCCAGATTAACAGCAGGGGCTTCTTAGGAGTCTCTTCTCCCACTATACTGGTGTAGTTTGCAAATAGACGTCCGTCTGATGAACAGTTGTGCATGGAGGGTTGAATGTAAAGTAAAGTGGCGCTCCCCAGTATGAGAGCAGCTGCAAGGACATTTCGTGACCACGTCATTTTTGTCCACCTTGGATGCTATGGAATCAAAGGAATGATTGAATTATAAATAAGTTAAAAAATATATATAGATATTTTTGTTAATATTTTTTTCTGGTTGCCCGCAGAAGGCTGGCACCCTTTACTAAAAGTCTGGATGCAGACCATGATGAACACCAAACACATCAACAGCTCACCTTTGAATGAGATTTTCCCTGCCAATGATGGACAAGGTAGGCTAAGGTTAATTCCGACCAGTTCTTGTCATTATATAGGTAGGAGGCAAATGACAACCAGTTTGGGCCAGGGTGTGTTTGGCTTTGTGTGGCTTTGGCTTTTGAGTGTATAAGGCCATCAATACCTTCCCTTCCCCTTTGAGGGACACTCCCACAAAGTAGCCTACGTGACTACTTTGTGGGGATGTATCCAGCAATACCTGTTCCGCAGGTCAGACAATTAAACATCAGCTTCAGGCTGCAATTTCCCACCCACCCTGTACCCATCTGGTCTGCTGTGTGAACGCGTAGTTGTACAGGGACATGCCCAAAAACCCTGACCCTCCCCTCGATTATCAGTCTTCCTGCGGTGCGTCTCTCCCAATCAATTAGTCTTTGGTTGTACTTCCCTGACTAGTGCAGTGCTACAAGGGTCGTTTTCAGCACAGTATTGGCGCTGGGCATTTGTGCACAGGGCCCAATTGTCCCATGATCTACCAATGCTCCTATCAAAAAGAAAGACATCGTTGGGCACGGGGTGGGTCATAGTAATGCTGACATCAAGCCTACTGCTAAAATGTAAACCATCAAAAATTGCAGCATTACAACCCTGAGCCATTGTTTGTCGTACTTTTCAAATAAGCAATATTCTTTCTAAACATTGCATTTGTAGAAGGAAAATATTTTTTTTGATCGGAGTGTGCTGTATCCGGCCAGCAATACCCCCCCTTTGAGGGACACTCCCACAAAGTAGCCTACGTGGCTACTTTGTGGGGAGGTATCATCCTGTTCTGCAGGTATTGCTGCCCCTTACATTACTTCTGCGGACCTGGACAGGCAGCTCATCGCCACCAACACACGTGATCTTTAATCCAAATAGGTTGATAGTTTTATTTGACGTGAATTTGTAGTGAAATGACTTGTAAACGTTATTGACCAATCAGCTTATCAATCAAATATTGAACCCTGCTGTGGAATAACAACAATTCAGCAGTAAAATTAATAAAGAGGGTTATAGCTCTATAAGTATTTGCCATTTCAGATGTTTACTCGAGACAGCTTATTTGTTTAGACGTCTGCTGCCGCCAGCTGTCTGACAACAGGTTGGCCAACTCTAGAGCTGGACTGGTTTGAGGGGCAAACTAGAAAACTGGGGGCAGGAAACAAAAGGATCAACAACAACACCCTCATTCTTTTGGGCAGCTTCATTGGGAAGAAAATGTGGGTTTTTCTTTCCGATGATGTGGGTTCTGAACTCCCTGACTCAAATGACAGAGTAGAGTGTTTAAATGTAACTTGTCAACCAAAAAATAATGCAAATGATATATTTATATATGTCTATTGGGTTGGTGCCGCTTTTATATGTCACATGGAAAAGAGTTGCTGTATCTTTAAAGTAATGCTGTCTATCCAGTGCACCATCATTCGTCATTCCTAACTTGTTGTTGGCAGACACATGATCCAGGGAGGACTCGAAAATTACTTTGACCTTCGATTCCATGTCGGTATAACACTTGTTCAGGCTAGTATGGCAGAATGTTTTCCTGAAAGAACAATATCCCTGTCTGCACAAAGAAAGGCCTCACTGTAGGCTATGGTGAGGTCAATCAGTAGCAACACACAAGTTTCAAAACACAGGCCTTGGGAAACATGAGAACAAAAATTAAGTGGTCAATGAAAAATATAAAAAGGTCACTTTATCCCATACAATTAAAACAGAAATGCACTTGAGCGGCGGTGACACATGCTGTTACTTTATGTGGTCCAAAGGCTGAACCTGATCTATTTCGCAGTCTATAAGTGGGGGTAACACGTTACCACCACTGGCCTACACTACCATAGGCTCGGGCCTTGTGCTCAAGCACATCCCCATGTTTGGCTGACATTGGATCACATTCTCTAGCCTCAAATGACAGAAGCGGACATTAAGCAAAACAATAGTTATGTTAATATATCTCTAGTTCTATGATCGTTGGCGTAGTCGTCTAGACTTCGCCTTATAGACTTCTGCCACTCACCGCCACTCTTCTTGGCGATGACCGCTGCGAGATATGAGATCCGCCCGGAAGCTCTGGTCAACTGTTTCCACTCTGACCCAACCTGTGGCGGGCGAGCTACCGCTGTAGTCTGTGCATAAAGAGCAGACCCAGGGGAACCACGGGGTGGGCAGCTGCCATCAGCCCCAAAGGGTGCATTATGAACAGTGTGCTGCTGCGAGCGTGAAAGCTGGAGAGTGCAGAACGGCATCACGCCAAGGAGGCGAGAGCCTAGCTGACATCACGGCCGAGTCTAGGCAAAGTCCCAAGTAGACTAGCCGATGGCTAGGGAGCGGGGAGCTCTTTTCCCAGTTAATGGTGAAACCTAAGGAAGAGATGATTTAGCACCGTCATGGTGTCTCTGCTCATAGCTTCCTTTGTGTGTCTTGGAATCAGAAGTTCTTCGAGGTAAAGCTTGACAGGCAGCGCAGGAAGCAGATCCCGACAGGGCTGACATGGCGTGCTCCACACCGAAGCAACGAAAGCACGCAGAGTGCCCTTCACCTGGATCACACAACCCTAAGGGCCATAGTCAACGCGAGCAACGCGCGTAAACGACGCGAACGACGCGCATGACGCGAGCGACGCACTTCCTTTCATAGTCTATACAGCATATGCAAACGTCGCGGGCAATGCATGACATGCAATACACCACTCAGGCCACGGGTGGCAGCAGAGTCACCGGTGTTTTCACGCGTGATGTTGCGGGTGACATTCTGATCAAAATGGCTACGGAAGAAGAGTGCATTTTATTGCTCCTTTTACATGGGCGGCGGCAACGCAGGAAACGCAGATAGCCGAACGTTATTTGCCCTGCACCACTTCTGCACGCTACCTTCCACTTTTTATGCGCTCTTCCGTATATGTCCCGGACAGCTTTCCAGTCCGTTTTCACTTTCACAACTAATCATTTCCCATTGCATTTGCAACCTCCCTCCATGCATTCTCCAAAGCAATCTTGTTGGAATGTAATAGTGAAGAAGTATCATATAAATGCTTATATAATCGTATTTGCTTGCCCAATATTTCCTCTTCGCGCATCATTTTCTTCAAATTTTCTTGTGTAAATATAACCTATAGTTGAAATAATGTACAATATTTGCAGTATCGCCCCCACCGACAACACATAGTATTGCATGGATCGGCGCGTTGCGTATCAAAAATTGGGAGGACGCGTTTTGCTACGCGTCGACGCATAATGGCGGCCGAAGCGTAGCGATGCGTAGCCTTCTGGACGCGTATGCGTAGCGATGCGTTGACTAAGTCAGGGCCCTAAGAGACAGCATCTCCTCCAGTGATTCCCTAGATGTGCGTTGTCACCATCAGGTCACCAAATTTCCGTTGCACCATTGCCCTTCCTTCTCCATGCATCCAAATCATTCTGCTATCCTTTATTGCACCTGTCTTCAACTTCTTCGTTACTGTGGGTTCCTCAAAGTTCTTCTGAGATCCTTCTCAGGTCAGCATGTACTGGCATCCACTCATGACCGTTGTATGCCTTCAGCAACCCATGTCCTTGGATGCTGCAGGTCTTGTCCATCGATGCTGCAGGTCCTCCCCGTTTGAATTTTTCTTCTCAAATATACTTCAGACAATTAGAGTCCAAGACAAGTACCCTCTCGGATGACAGCGAAGGATAACCAAACCCTCTGACATAGCCTTTAAAAAAGTATTATTTTCGTTGGCCTGCCTTTCCCCTCGGAATGCCATTTCAATTCAGCTTCAATAACCAGAGCACAGGTGTATCGCATAACCACTTAATTAGCTAAAATGACTTATTGACAACACATTTTAAAGGGGATTTTACGAAAACAACACTTTTCCTTGGATTTGGGGTGTTGCTTTGGGTCGCTGGTGCTTCCACACGCATACAAACTTTGAAAATAAGTCTGTACATGATTTTTTGAGTGAGATGTGCATTTCTGAAAGTATCCCGCCTATAGCTACCAAACGACAACATCACTTCTCCTCCATGCTGTGGTTCACTCTGACAGCTCTTTTGTATGCAATGGACAGCAGCTCAATTGCATTAAAGCTAAACACACCAGAAACAGCATATTCTGAAGAGACTGAAACAGAGGGGAATAGTGGTATTACTATTAGCTTTGAGGAACTATTTTTGTTCCTCAAAGCTATTTTCAACAAACAGCTTCAAAAACATGTTGTCTGGAACTCATATGTTTACTTGTTGGGAAACATCACAATGTGTCTCCTTTAATACAGTTACCATGGGTAACTGTATTAATAAGACGTTGTAGATGCAATAGCTGTGTTTGAAATAGAGAGGGAGCGATCCATGATACAAGACAGCCAGATGGTTATTTAGCAAAAAAGCATGTAATACCTTGACAAAGTCCACAGCTCTCGGTGAGAAGTCACAGGCGTATATAAAGATGTTGCGATCCCCTTCCAGCAGAGGAAAAATGCAGTTTCCTACGCCACAACCAGCCTCCAACAGCACCAGCCTTTGAGACTCAAACTGAAAAAACAATGAATAAAACGACATATAAAACTCGCTTAGACATGTTTGTGAATCACCAAATCAATATACTTACATATACATCCATTAATAGCCTACCTCTCTGCACGACTTCAGTTCTTCAAACTCCCGCGTAGTCCAATGTCTGTCCTTGAAGAAATTAGTAGTGTTTCTTTTATAGAATAAGTCCCAGTTTTTCTGTGCTTCCTTTTCTAATTTCATTTGCTTGAATTCTGAGACCAGAGTCTTGTCAATGGGGAGCTTATGCGACTCTGCTTGGCTCAGTGACATGTCTAAGTTGCTGCTGATCTCACCCTGGGGTTTATCGCAAATAGAGTGTTCTTCAGTGGCTACATGATCGCTTGTAGAACACTTTATTTCCGATTCCATGTCGGTCGGATAGTTCGTTTTTTTAACGCCTGACACTGTATCAATCAATGGCCAGACTCAGCACCAAAAGCATTGTATACAACATGAGCCCACCGTGTCCGTCCCATATGTTCTTCCGCGTCGGGTTTCTCACAATCCGTGTAGTTCATTTATCTCTAAAGAAACATTCAATGTTTCTGATGTGTAATGTAATATGTGTTGTTATATTTAAAAATGTGTAATCATGGATTATTAATCTAATGTTTAATAAAGGTAATAAGTATAATCTTAAAACAATGTTTTCGCACACTGTCGGAAGTATTTCTTAGCAGGAACCAAACAGGAAACAGATGCTCGCCGCAGTTCGTCATTGGGCTTACCAGGGCGCCTCTGCTGTGTTCAGTTTGCATAAACAAATTCTGTACATGTTCAGTGATTTTAAACCAATGTAAATTTTGACCATATCATAGAAGCAATGAACGGAACTACAAATCCGCTTTTGGATAAAGAGGAGCATGTGTTGAAGCTTGGAGAGAGCTTTGAGAAGAAGCCCAAATCGTCCTTCCATACAATCAGATGTGAGTTTTTAAAAGAGCTGAATGGATTGGGGATGAATGGCTTGAAATCCAACTTCCACATTTACGAAGTGAATCGTTGAGTTGCGTTTTTACATGATATTTACATTTGTTAAAGTCAGACAATTAAACATCAGCTTCAGGCTGCAATTTCCCTTCCGTCCTGTACCCATCTGGTCTGCTGTGTGAACGCGTAGTTGTACAGGGACATACCAAAATACCCTACCCCTCCCCTTGATTATCTGTCTTCCTGCGGTGCGTCTCTCCCAATCAATTAGTCTTTTTTAGTTGCACT
Source organism: Merlangius merlangus (assembly GCA_900323355.1). Classification (NCBI taxonomy): domain Eukaryota; kingdom Metazoa; phylum Chordata; class Actinopteri; order Gadiformes; family Gadidae; genus Merlangius; species Merlangius merlangus. The sequence continues at coordinate 3,345 of OOFH01120784.1, read as the reverse complement.
TCCCCGAGTAGTGCAGTGCTACAAGGGTCGTTTTCAGCACAGTTTTGGCGCTGGGCATTTGTGAACAGGGCCCAATTGTCCCATGATATACCAATGCTCCTATCAAAAAGAAAGACTTTGTTGGGCACGGGGTGGGTCATAGTAATGCTGACATCAAGCCTACTGCTAAAATGTAAACCATCAAGAATTGCGGCATTACAACCCTGGGCCATTGTTTGTGGTACTTTCCAAATAAGCAATCTTCTTTCTACACATTGCGTTTGTAGAAGGAAAATATTTTTTTTTTTCGGTTGGGTTTTTTTGCGTAGGTAGGTCTAATAGAAAAATAATATCATGAAAAACCAAATCTCTTGTGTAGAGTCTGTCATACGGTTACAGGTTTTCTGGATTTATAACTGAGCACGGAATTAGTACTCTGAAAGGGGAAGAAAAAGCGGACATGATGACATGCACTTTTCCCCACACATGTATGAAGCAACACTTTTGAGGCCTGTTTTCATGCTTTTGTGTACAGATGATTTCAAACCAGCCTCTATCGACACCAGCTGCGAGGGAGAATTGCAGGTCGGAAAGGGGGATGAAGTTACCATAACGTTGCCACATATTCCAGTAAGGACATCCTCTCTTTTTTTTTTTTTGACACAACAACCCTCTAAACAACTAAATTTAATTTCACAAACTACAAACCCATTGCAAACCTATAACAAGCATGCATCATATTATGTTATACGTTTGCTGTAATTTCACATTTTGAAAGGAAAAAAAAAAAAAGTAACGCATGCAGCATCCTATCTAGGGATGAAACATCTATCTCTGTGCCCTTTGTGGCCCCCTACCTCCCTCTGATCTAGAGAACCTCAAAGGTGTAATAATAATTATGCCTTCAGTTGATAGGAAATGTCTAGGCATAGCACACTTAAATGCATTGCTGTGACGAAGATGCTCTGTAACAGGAGTTCATTTTATAAAGGGGCATGCAGAAATCGAGCGTTCTGCTATTTGGAAATTAATCACATTTTCAAATGTAGAAAATGTCCATTTGAAAATATTACAAACCAGCGAAAAATACAGCAAATAGGCTTTAGAGACAACATCAACCTAAAAGTGAGAGATTAGAATCGCTGCACACCTGATACCGGATGAATCGGTCTCTGAAAAGAATGAATGTTTCCACGGTGGACATCTGAACTCTGTGGTCGCCCCCTCCTGAAGCCTGTCCCAGCCCACTCTGAAGCACTTTCAATTTGTTTTCCCCTTTTGTACTTTCAACCACCAAGGAAGCTTTAAACTAGGCCTGAAATAGTGACACAATCCTCTGCCATACCAAACAAGAGCCTCCCTGGTGGTAGAATTGGTTTCAAAGCATGTTGATCAAGTATTCTTTCTGTTTGTCTCCGTACAACTAATGTTCTGCCTGTAAGTGTTGTTTGTTAAAGGTTTTCTATGACGTAAAATGTCCACTTATATATCTGGAGTTCTGTAACAAAATGCAGTGTTGGTTTATTAGGTCAACGTTGAATTCAGAGGGATTGAAGTGATTCTCCCTTTGGCTCTTAACCAAACTGAGTTTGTTCATCCACCGAGCTGAGTGAAACAGTACACACACACACACACACACATCCGTCCTCCACCAGTCTAAATTCTTCTGTCCATTTTAATCTCACAACAGTAAAGTTTTTAATGGCAAGCGAAGAACAATGTAAGAGAAGGAGTCCAAAGTATTCAGGTTCAGAAAACATATATGTAACGAAGAACAGATATTAACAATCAAACTACGGCACATAAAGCAAGCATGAGCTACCCAAACTAACAAACTACCCAAACCGGTATTGTCTTTCAATGGTTGTCTCATTCTTAGAATCTTCAACTTGGATTGGGAGTCAAATTTAGTTCTTTTCAAAAGTCAATTCAACTGGAAAGCTGCAGGTAGCCAGTCATGATTTAGACTTTAGCTTTTTTACACCGCGTAACTAGGTTAACATGTAGACACTTTACTGCCCCTTACTGTTTGTGATTTCAAAACATTGTTTGTTGACCTCTTGTATTTTTTTTTATTCGTAACTTGTTTGTAAGATAGAAAAAATTTGAATTGTATTAAAAGTTTGCATCAATTTCAATAATGTGTTGTCTGTTAGGTGTACGGGCAGTCTTGCGCCGTCTTGTCTGCAGGAAGCTGCACAGTACAACCACTGCCCTCTGGTGGTAGACTGTTGGAACTGCAAACCATTTCATAAGCCAAGGGAGTTTAAATAGGCTACTTCGATAATTAATTCAGTGGAAGGTGAATGGCAAGAATAATGACCGATGATATCATGATGTGATAACACGTTGAACGTCTGGACTGACATACAAGCCTACAGCAAGTTTATAATTAGATTTCCAGTCAAATCGTAATGATTCTGATTAAAATAACAATCAATAAAATCCTTTCAGATTTCCAAAAATGACTAACCCAAATCTTATTTTTAAATATAGAGGGGCTCCTTAGAATGGTGAATATTTGGGTTTAAAAGAAAAAGTAGCTTACATAGACAAAAAAAACGAAAAAAGGAGACAAAGTGTGAAGGAAGACAGACCGGTGATATTCGATGAATAGTTATATTGCTGGTCTTAAATAAGAATAGCTCGAAGTCAAGTAACGCGGGTGCCTGGCGGAGCACCCTCCAATGACTAATGATAGCAAACAACCTGGACACTGACTACAACACATTACAGTACGTTATCCCTGCTGCAGCGCCACCGCCAACTCACAGTTGGACACATTTCTCCTCAAACGGTCAACACAAAAAAAGTACACGAGAAATACATAAATAAGCTTTTTTTCCCCTTTAAATCATTTATAGCACAATTTATATTTATGATTCTGAAATACTTGATTGATATATAAATTAACAAAGTCAACAAACAAAATAATTATAACAGAAATAATACAAAAAAGGCTGACTGGCTTTGCTATAAATCTGGTTGATGTGCGGTATTGAAACCAGACCCCGGGGGAGGGGGCGTCCGAATGCGTCGCACTTTGGAACCCATGCGTTACAACGTGGTCGCCTTTTTCAGTCTCCATCCATGATGACTGAATGAGCGGTAAGGCAGCCCTGCTGGCTCACAGCAAAGAGTCCACCGGGCACAGCTCACTTCCTGAGGGTTTATGGCAGCTTGCTTTCCCCGTCGGCGTCCCGTTCTACGGTCATCACGCAAGGGACCCTGAGTTTTATATTTATCTTTCTTTCTTGTCGGAAGCTTTCCGTCTCGATACACGATACAGGACAGCGAAGCGACAACCCTCCGTCGCGACTACCACCGGCAATGGCGCACGAGTCGCCCCCTTGTGTTTGTGTCATA
>OOFH01120777.1:3494-22939 GCA_900323355.1 Merlangius merlangus | reverse complement strand
GGGGTTGGAGCTCAGAGCTGAGGCCAGAGAAGCACAGCCTTCCTGCGTGACCAGGCAGCCAGACAACCTACGCGCGCGCACACACACACACACACACAACCACACACACACACACACACACACACACACACACACACACACACACACACACACACACACACACACACACACACACCAACTTAACTTAAGATAAAGCAGTAAACCCAGGAAGTGTTTTGTCAACAGGGGAATAGCCCAATTCAAACGTATTGGACATCAGAACCGTTCGCAAACAATTTCTGAATAGTAGAAAAATTAAAATGAATGCTGTGTAATAAACACACCTAATACCCAGGGGGCAAACTATAGGAAAGTAAGTAAACTATAACAGAAAAGTCCAGACGATGTATACTTAAGTGTAATGAAACCAGGGAACGTGCTGACGCATGGACCAGAGAAGGTCCTCTGGTTAATAATGGAGGGAGGCTGAGAGGGCAACACATGTATGCAGGAGTTTGAGCACAGACAGTTTGAGGGGCAGGCTATCAGAGAATCAGATGATCTTGAAACTCATACTTTATCACAACAGCTGACAGGCGTGGCTTCTTACAAATTACTACTTCTACATTTATATGGTTTACATGTACAATATTATAGATGCACCAATATTTACACAACAAATAGCAGACACAGATAGTGTAGTTGGTAATGTTCTCCACCATGGACGTAGTTACACATGGTCCACCATAATTCACACCCTACTGATACCATCATTAACACATTGAATAATGTTGTTATCATGCCAAAAACAAAGAGTGTGTCACATTATTCCTATGAAATATTAATGTATATAAATTAAACTGTTTGAGTGAAAACATGAGTAAAACTGACCTCAGAGTTTCCAGTGTACAGCTTAGACTCCCCAGTCCAGCAGAGAGCAGCTTTACTCCTGAATCCTGCAGATCATTGTTACTCAGGTCCATCTCTCTCAGACAAGAGGAGTTGGATCTGAGAACTGTGGCCAGAGCTTCACAGCATCTCTCCGATAGATGACAGCCACTCAGCCTTCAAACAAAAGAACCAGACAGGAACTTGTTATTCTTCAGAACTGATATTAACCAGCTTTATTTAAGTGACGTCAGTTAAGCTGTCATAAAACAATTGAAAAACATTTGCAGCATATTACTATGGCTCTTTATACTTATATGTTATTAGTGTGTATATTAGTTATGTGTGCAACTACAGATATGTTTAGTTTATTATTATTAGTTTACATTCTAGTATTATTTGTGTTGTATCTATTGTATTACAGGTTATAAGTACGTCTACAAAGATGTTGTGTATATAAACATTTAGATTGTAGTATTATGTATATTGTTATTTGTAATGCATGTTATTAGTGAACTTACAGAAATGTTTGGATGTTATTATCATGTTTACATTCTAGTATTATGTACATTTTGTTGTGGATTGTAATACATGTGATTAGTGAACCTACAGAGATGTTTTGGAGGCTTTGACCACTGGCAGCAGCCTCAGAAGACCCTCCTCTGAAGCGGAGTATTTCTTGAGGTCAAACACGTCCAGCTCCTCGTCTGATGACAGTAAGATGAAGACCAGAGCTGACCACTGAGCAGAGGAGAGGGATTCTCTGGAGAGTCTTCCTGCTGTCAGGTACTGTTGGATCTCCTCCACTAGAGAACGATCGTTCAGCTCATTCAGACAGTGGAATAGATTGATGCTTCGCTCTGGAGAGAGATCTCCACTTATTTTCTTCTTGATGTATTTCACTGTTCCCTGATTGGTCCATGAGTTACTTCCTGTCGGTCCAAGCAGTCCACGTATGAGATTCTGATTGGTCTCTAGAGAGAAGCCCAGGAGGAAGCGGAGGAACAAGTCCAGGTGTCCGTTCTCACTCTGTAAGGCCTTGTCAACAGCACTTTGGTAGAGGAGATCAAACTTATTTCCAAAGAAATAAGACCACCAGCTGAGTTTTTCTTTTGAGAGCAGATTGACACCAGTCTCGATGAAGGTCACAAAGACATAAAGGGCAGCCAGAAACTCCTGGATGCTCAGATGGACAAAGCAGAACACATTGTCCTGGTATAGCACACACTCCTCTTTAAAGATCTGGGTGAACACTCCTGTGTACTCTGAGGCTGCTCTGATATCGATGCCACACTCTGCCAGGTCTGCCGTGTAGAAGATCAGGTTGCCATTCTCCAGCTGGTTAAAAGCAAGTTTTCCCAGAGAAAGAATGATCGTCCTGCTCCCTGAACTAGAGTGTGAATCTGCATCAGCTCTCCCATCATATTTCTTGTTCCCCTGTATGGACTGAGACCTCAGGAAGTGGATGTACATATGAGTCACGTTCTTGGGCACCTCTTCTCCTGTCTGGGCTGTTTCGAAGAAGTCCTCCAGAACTTTAGCAGTGATCCAACAAAATAGTGGGATGTGACACATGATGTGGAGGCTTCGTGATGTCTTGACGTGGGAGATGATTTTGCTGGCCAGCTTCTCGTCTCTGAATCTCCTCCTGAAATACTCCTTCTTCTGTGGGTCGGTGAACCCTCTCACTTCTGTCACCATGTCAACACACTCAGCAGGGATCTGATTGGCTGCCGCAGGGCGTGTGGTTATCCAGATGCGAGCGGAGGGAAGCAGGTGGCCCCCGATGAGGTTTGTCAGCAGGACGTCCACCGAGGTGGACTCTGTAACATCAGTACAGATCGGGTTGTTCTGGAAGTCCAGAGGAAGTCGACACTCATCCAGACCATCCAAGATGAAGACAACTTGGAACCGGTCGTATCTGCAGAATCCTGTTTCTTTGGTTCCAATAAAGAAGTGATGAAGAAGTTCCACCAAGCTAAACTTTTTATCTTTCAGTAAATTCAGCTCTCTGAAAGTGAAGGAAAATATGAAGTGTATGTCGTGGTTGGTTTTGCCTTCAGCCCAGTCCAGAGTGAACTTTTGTGTTAAGACAGTTTTACCAATGCCGGCCACTCCAGTTGTCATTATTGTCCTGATTGGTTGATCCTTTCCAGCTAAAGGTTTAAAGATGTCTTCACATTTAATGGGTGTTTCCTCCTTTGCTGGTTTCCTGGAAGCTGTTTCAATCAGTCTGACCTCATGCTCCTTGTTGACCTCTCTAATGCCTCCCTCTGTGATGCAAAGCTCTGTGTAGATCTCATTCAGAGGTCTTGACTCTCCTGCTCTAGCGATTCCCTCAAACACACAATTGGTCTTCTCCTTCAGATGTGACTTGATTCTATGTTGGCACTCAGCAGCAACAGTTTCTAAAAAAACAACAGAAGAATCAAAATTTGAAAATTGTACTGCTCTTTTAACAAACAAGAGTATCTTGCTACAATGTTACAAAATAAGAGCATTTTTTTCTTATCTGATTGAAGAAAATATTATCTTAATGCTATGTTTCATAATAAGGGTATCCTTCTAATCTGTTTTCAGGATAAGAGTATCTTACTGTTCCACAGCTCCTCCTGCTTCAACTGCTTCATGCAGAGCAGTGTGATGTCTACTACTCCCTCTCTGGCGCGTCTCCTCTGCTCCACTTCCTCACCATCCACCACCTCCTCCTCCCCCCTCTGGCTCTCTGAGCATTGTTGGTAATCTGGGAAGAGAACCCCCCAGAGCTTCTCCACCTCCTTGTCTAGAAAAGCGTGTGCATTCTCCTTGATCCGCTGGAACAGAACAAACATCAATGAGAACTTTACTCTGAACTAACTGAGGACATAAGAACCGTCTGTCCTGGAATTAACATCCTACAGGTCTAAAGAGGGAAGCCTGGAGACTGTTAGCTCCAGGAGAGATGTTGTTCAAATGTCATTCATAACTAAACTCAGGGTTGTACATTTACACACCTTCAACTCTGTGTGCTGTGGCTGTACAGACGGACCACCGGTAACCTTCGACCACCCCTGTGGTCTGCAGAGGACAAACACAAACACACAAAGAGCATGAACATCACTATGAAGCCTGCTCAGACTATTGGATTGAAGTCTGGAGACACCACCAAGTACGGTCCATGGTAGCCTGCCCTCTCCTGCTGGACTCTTCGAGAACCTTTTTTTGCAATAATTTATTTATTGACTGCTTTTACAAAGATAATAATCAGAGGACATTGAGGGTATATTATTTTTTAATTGACCTTATCTCTCTAAGGTACACATGCCTCATATGTACGACCATACATAATGACATGAAACGTAAGTGGTGTCATGAAAACGTAAACAATGCAACATTTAATCGTGCAAAATCGGAAAATAATGAAAATGAAGAAAATAAAGAAATAAAGAAAGAGGAGCTGGTGGCCAGCGAAAGTTATTACATTATTGTATACAATAAAAGTAGTTTAGGGCATAAAGTATTCATATTTTAAAGTTAAACGCTCGATATAATGGATTCATGAGCTGGAAACGTCCTTCTAGCTGTGTGTTAATCTGTAAATAGGTTCTACTCTCCCCCAGAACCTGAATATTTGAATAGTAATGTCTAGCATTTGGATGCTCTGTGTCCAGGTCCACATGTGTTGGTTTAAATAGTGGAACACTGTGGCCTCAGCTGACCTACTGAGTGAGCAGAACGTCTGTGTTAAAACAGGTCTCAGTTGGAGGGATTTCCAAAGTGGAATGAAGTTCAGCTGAAATGTTTGCTAAATAGGTTCCTTAGCCTTGTAATACCTTTCTATTCTTTGCTTTCTGAATGACGGGTAGTATTCCTAGACCACTGCCTGTGAGGGAGGTAGTGTAGGGTTTAACCAGAACCCTGCCTTTGAATGGAGGTCATTTAGGGTTTACCAGAACCCTGCCTGTGAATGGAGTAAGTTGAGGCTTTAACCAAAAACCTGCCTGTGGATGGAGGTATTTGAGGGTTTAACCGTATCGTTCACTTTAAAACCTGCTACATTGTGATCCTTACAGGTAGCTATAGCCAGCGATCTTAAAGGTCACATGGCATGAAAAGGAACCCGCCGGAGTCCCGCTGCCTGCGAGGCACCACTGCCGCAAAGCACCACCGCCCAGCAGCGGGCAGCGGGCAGCGGGCAGCTCTTTAAGACCTTCTTCATGTCAATAGAGAAGATATCATACAGTTTGTGAGCCACTGGGTTAATAAAGCTGTAAATAAACTAAGCCATTCTCTTCTAGATAAACAACCATCTGTGATTGAGGACTCTATGGCTGATGCATTTAATAATCGTACAGATCCTTACCTTGGCTCAGTAGGCTGATTTCCGTCTCCAAACCTAAGAGGTTGTGTCATAGAGTGGTCACTCTTCATGGAGACACAGCTGGGTCCAGGGGGGTCTGCTCTCTCCTGCTGGACTCTTCTAGATATTTTTAGATTTAAATGTTTTATTGCTTTTCAAGTTATTATAAGTTGTTATATTATGATACGTCCAGGTCCATATGTTTTGGTTTAAATAGTGGAACAGCCGGCCTACTGAGTGAGCAGAATATCTGCATTAAAACAGGTCTCAGTTGGAGGGATCTCCAGAGTGGATTCCTGGGCATGTTGGCTCAGTATGTAGAAAGACTAAACCGTTTGTCCTTCACGTAAGTCCCTCAGCTATCTAACACCTTTTTTATCCATGTTTTCCAATGACCGCTTGAAATTGCATCTCCTTAAAAAGCAGGTCCAACAAGACCTGCCTCATGTTGAAGGAGAGGAGATCAGATTCGAGCAATTTAAGTCTTTCCTTGAAATTGACCCTTCTCCTGTTGAGGGATCTGGGTAATGGATATTCAGACAGATCCTTACCTTGGCTCAATAGATTGATGTCCATCTTTAAACCTAACAGGCTCTGTCATGTAGCATTCACTCTTCATGGAGACACAGCTGGGTCCAGGGGAGTCTGATTTCTCCTGCTGCTCTGGGCTTCAACACAAAACACACACACAACTTTAGTTTGAAAGTTTTGTTTCTGCTTACTTGTTATGTCAGCCTGATCAGTTGGAGCATAAACAATCAAGTAGTTTACAACGTCAATTTGAAACTCCTACCTCTCCTCTCTCAAGAGGCGGCCATCCTTTAGTTCAGGAGGTTGACCCATAGAGCGGTCACTCTTCAAGGAGACACAGCTGGGTCTAGGGGAGTCTGCTCTCTCCTGCTGCTCTGGGCTTCAACACAACACACACAGCTTTTACTCAAACTAAAATGATGTCATGATGTATCACTGCTGACTTCTGAGATGAACAACAGTCATAGACAGTGGGAGATCTGCTCAGATCATTGGATATTAAGCCTGGAGAGACAAAACGAGTTTGAAGGACCACCATTTTTTTTTGTTTCTCCTGACTTGTTTTGTCTTGTCTGATCAGTAGAGGCTGAAGAAAACCAACGGGTCTGTTTGAAACTCCTACCCCTCCTCTCCTGAGCGGCGTCCATCTTCCGGTTCAGGAGGTTGACCCAAAGAGCGGTCCCTCTTCATGGAGACACAGCTGGGTCCAAGGGAGTCTGATTTCTCCTGCTGCTCTGGGCTTCAACAGAAAACACACACATAATTTACTCAGACTAATGATGATGTTGTGATGAATCACTGCTGAGTTCTGAGATGGACATCAGTCAAAGACAGTTGGAGATCTGCTCTGATCATTGGATGTTTAGCCTGGAGAGACAAAACCTTATTAAACGAGTTTGAAGGTCCAAGAATGTTTTGTTTCTCCTGACTTGTTATGTCTGGTCTGATCAGTAGAGTCTGATAAAAACCAACTGGTCTGTTTGAAAACTCCTACATATCCTCTCCTGAGGGATATGTTGTTTTGTCTTGTCTGATCAGTAGAGGCTGAAGAAAACCAACGGGTCTGTTTGAAACTCCTACCTCTCCTCTCCTGAGCTGCGTCCATCTTTTGGTTCAGGAGGTTGACCCATTGAGCGGTCACTCTTCAAGAAGACACAGCTGGGTCCAGGGGAGTCTGCTCTCTCCTGCTGCTCAGGGCTTCAACACAAAACACACCAACCTTAGTTTGAAAGTCCAAAACTATTTTGTTTCTTCTGAATTATTGCGTTAGTCTGAACTGTTGAGTCATAAACAATCAACTAGTTGGCTTTCAACGCCTATTTGAAACTCCTACCTCTCCTCTCTCGAGGGGCGTCGATCCTTTAGTTCAGGAGGTTGACCCATAGAGCTGTCACTCTTCAAGGAAGCAGAGCTGGGTGCAGGGGAGTCTGCTCTCTCCTGCTGCTCTGGGCTTCAACGCAAAACACAAACATATTTTACTCAGACTAATGATGATGTTGTGATGAATCACTGCTGAGTTCTGAGATGGACATCAGTTAAAGACAGTTAGAGATCTGCTCTGATTATTGGCAAAAACTTTATCAACAGAGTTTGAAGGTCCTCAACTATTTTTTTTGAAGGTCCTCAACTATTTTGTTTCTCTATACTTGTAATGTCTGATCAGCAGAGTCTGGTTACAACCAACTGGTCTGTCTTCACCGTCTGTTTGAAACTCCTACCTCTCCTCTCCTGAGCTGCGTCCATCTTTTGGTTCAGGAGGTTGACCCATAGAGCGGTCAATCTTCAAGGAGACACAGCTGGGTCCAGGGGAGGCTGCTCTCTCCTGCTGCTCTGGGCTTCAACACAAAACACACAGCTTTTACTCAGACTAATGAGGGTGTCATGATGTATCATTTCTGACATCTGAGATGAACAACAGTCACAGATAGTTGGAGGTCTGCTCTGATTATTGGATGTGAAGGCTGGACAGACAAAACTTTATCAACAGTTTGAAGGTCCACAACTATTTTGTCTCTCCTGACTTGTTATGTCAGTCTGATCAGTTGAGTCAAAAACAAGTAGTTTACAAAGTCTATTTGAAACTCCTACCTCTCCTCTCTCAAGAGGCGTCCATTCTTTAGTTCAGGAGGTTGACCCATAGAGCGGTCACTCTTCAAGGAGACACAGCTGAGTCCAGGGGAGTCTGCTCTCTCCTGCTGCTCTGGGCTTAACCACAAAACAAACACATATTTTACTCAGCCTAATGATGATGTTGTGATGTATCACTGCTGAGTTCTGAGATGGACATCAGTCAAAGACAGTAAGAGATCTGCTCTGATTATTGGTGAAAAATTTATCAACAGAGTTTGAAGGTCCTCAGCTATTTTGGTTCTCCATACTTGTAATGTCTGATCAGCAGAGTCTGACTACAACCAACTGGTCTGTTTTTATCGTCTGTTTGAAACTCCTACCTCTCCTCTCCTGAGCTGCATCGATCTTTCAGTTCAGGAGGTTGACCCATAGAGCGGTCAATCTTCATGGAGACACAGCTGGGTCCAGGGGAGTCTGCTCTCTCCTGCTGCTCTGGGCTTCAACACAACATACACACAGTTTTACTCAGACTAATGTCAAGATGTATCACTGCTGAGATCTGAGATGAACAACATTCACAGATAGTTAGAGATATGCTCTGTTTATTGGATGTGAAGCCTGGACAGACAAAACTTTTTCAACCCGTTGAAGATCCACAACTATTTTGGTTCTCCTAACTTGATATGTCGGTCTGATCAGTTGGGTCTTCAACAATCAACAAGTCAGTTTTCAACGTCTGTTCAAAACTCCTACCTCTCATTTCTAGAGGGGCTTCCATCTTTTGGTTCAGGAGGTTGACCCATAGAGCGCTCAATCTTCATGGAGGCACACCTGGGTCCAGGGGAGTCTGCTCTCTCCTGCTGCTCTGGGCTTCAAGACAAAACACACACAGCTTTTACTCAAACTAAAATGGTGTCATGATGTATCACTGCTGAGTTCTGAGATGAACAACAGTCATAGACAGTGGGAGATCTGCTCAGATCATTGGATATTAAGCCTAGAGAGACAAAACTTCATCAAACGAGTTTGAAGGTCCACAAATGTTTTGTTTCTCCTGACTTATTTTGTCTGGTCTGATCAGTAGAGTCTGATAAAACCAACTGGACTGTTTGAAACTCCTACCCCTCCTCTCTTGAGCTGCGGCCATCGTTTGGTTAACTATTTTGTTTTGCATACTTGTAATGTCTGATCAGTAGAGTGTGACTACAACCAACTTGTCTGTTTTCATCGTCTGTTTGAAACTTCTACCTCTCCTCTCTGGAGGGGCGTCCATCTTTTGGTTCAGGAGGTTGACCCATAGAGGGGTCAATCTTCAAGGAGACACAGCTGGGTCCAGGGGAGGCTGCTCTCTCCTGCTGCTCTGGGCTTTAACACAACACACACAGCTTTTACACAGACTAATGATGGTGTCATGATGTGTCACTGCTGAGTTCTGAGATGAACAACAGTCATAGACAGTGGGAGATCTGCTCAGATCATTGGATGTTAAGCCTGGAGAGACAAAACGAGTTTGAAGGACCACAAGTTTTTTTTGTTTCTCCTGACTTGTTTTGTCTGGTCTGATCAGTAGAGGCTGATAAAACCAACTGGTCTGTTTGAAACTCTTACCTCTCCTCTCCTGAGCTGCGTCCATCTTCCGGTTCAGGTTGACACAAAGAGCGGTCAATCTTCAAGGAGACACAGCTGGGTGCAGGGGGGTCTGCTCTCTCCTGCTGCTCTGGGCTTCAACACAAAACACATACATAATTTACTCAGACTAATGATGATGTTGTGATGAATCACTGCCGAGTTCTGAGATGGATATCAGTCAAAGACAGTTAGAGATCTGCTCTGATTATTGGTTAAAACTTTATCAACAGAGTTCGATGGTCCTCAACAAATTTTTTTTTTGAAGGTGCTCAACTATTTTGTTTCTCCATACTTGTAATGTCTGATCAGTAGAGTCTGATTACAACCAACTGGTCTGTTTTCATCGTCTGTTTGAAACTCCTACCTCTCCTCTCCTGAGCTGCATCTATCCTTTATTTCAGGAGGTTGACCCATAGAGCGGTCAATCTTCAAGGAGACACAGCTGGGTCCAGGGGAGTCTGCTTTCTGCTGCTGCTCTGGGCTTTAACACAAAACACACAGCTTTTACACAGACTAATGATGGTGTCATGATGTATCACTGCTGAGATCTGAGATGAACAACAGTCATAGACAGTTGGAGATCTGCTCGGATCATTGGATGTGAAGCATGGGCCGACAAAACCTTACCCACAGTTTGAAGGTCCACAACTATTTTGTTTTCTCCTGACTTGTAATGCCTTAAAGATCAGTTCCATACTTAGAAAATGGCCTTTAAGGACTACAGCAACAGGCTTCGCCACCATGGGGGCTCAGGGGGATGTTGGAAAATGGGTTAAAAGTGTTCACAGAAAAGAAATTAAGAAAATGTCTGGTCAAAGGAAGCACGAGAGTTGGGCCAAAAAAAAGAAAATGACAACCTCTTAAACATTGTCAGTGTCGTCACAGTGTCATAATTAATAAGGAAGACTCCAAAATACATGGAATTCTGCCACAAATCCGCCGGCTAGTCAGCCCGCTGCTGTGGCGACATCTATCACGTCTAGCAACCAACTGCTATTGCCATGACTAGCCAGTCTGCCAGTGCCCTTATTAGCACTACTTGCTCTGCTGACACAACTGATACTGATCCAGAGCCAGGCCCAGAGCCAGGTACTAGTTCACAATGACAAGTTTGCAGAGATGAAATGTAAGGTTCCCTTGATTGTAAAATAGTTTTAAAAAAGCTTGTTTGTATGTAAGGCTAATTCAAATGCTTTCCACCCTGGAGATGTTGCACTTGCACAGTAGGCATACCTGACAGTTTTTTTTCTGTGTTTGGGTTTGTTAGTAATAATGGTCAGTCCCTGGCTATTTCGTTTTTGCTTTTGAATATATTGAAATCTGTGTATATTTACATTATTGGTTTATTATAGTCTACAGTGTATGTCATGGCACATACTTTTTGTCCTTGGCTTTAAACTGTGTATTGTGCGATCATATTCATAGAGTGGTTCTGTGGACTTCAAAGCGCTGATGTGTCAGTGCACGTGCCAAGGGTTTGTGTGCGTGTCATGTGCGTCGGAGCAAAATAGGGGCCTCCTCCTGGTAAATAGCCCCAGGCCTCAAAATGTTTTAATCCGGCCCTGTGTCTGATAAGTAGAGTCATAAACAAACAACTATTCGGTTTTCACCGTCTGTTTGAAACTCCTACCTCTCCTCTCTGGAGGGGCGTCCATCTTTTAGTTCAGGTGGTTGAATGATAGAGCAGTCACTCTTCATGGAGACACAGCTGGGTCTAGGGGAGTCTGTTCTCTCCTGCTGAACTCTTCTAGATAAACAACAACAACCATCTGTGATTCAGGACTCTAGGATGTTTGGCTGATGTATTTTAAAATCTGACAGATCCTGACCTTTGATCAGTAGAAAGATTTCCATATTTAAATCGAATAGGTTGTGTCATAGAGTGGTCACTCTTCATGGAGAGACAGCTGGGGCCAGGGGAGTCTGCTCTCTCCTGCTGCTCTGGGCTTCAACACAACACACACACAGCTTTTACTCAGACTAATGATGTTGTCATGATGTATCACTGCTGAGTTCTGAAAAATTAACAACAACAACTGTATATCATTAACATCATATACAGTCGGAGATCTGCTCAGATCATTGGATGTTTAGCCTGGAGAGACAAAACTTTATTAAACGAGTTTGAAGGTCCAAAAATGTTTTGTTTCTCCTGACTTGTTTTGTCTGGTCTCTGATCAGTAGAGTCTGATGAAACCAACTGGTCTGTTTGGAAACTCCTACCTATCCTCTCCTGAGCTGCGTCCATCTTTTGGTTCAGGAGGTTGACCCATGGAGCGGTCACTATTCAAGGAGACACAGCTGGGTCCAGGGGAGTCTGCTCTCTCCTGCTGCTCTGGGCTTCAACACAAAACACACACAACCTTAGTTTGAAAGTCCAAAACTATTTTGTTTCTCCTGAATTATTGTGTCAGTCTGATCTGTTGAGTCATAAACAATCAACTAGTTGGTTTTCAATGCCTATTTGAAACTCCTACCTCTCCTCTCTCGAGGGGCGTCGATCCTTTAGTTCAGGAGGTTGACCCATAGAGCTGTCACTCTTCAAGGAGACACAGCTGGGTCCAGGCAATTAGACAGTTAGAGATTCGCTCTGATTATTGGTAAAAACTTTATCAACAGAGTTTGAAGTTCCTCAACAATTTTTTTTGAAGGTCCTCAACTATTTTGTTTCTCCATACTTGTAATGTCTTCTCAGTAGAGTTTGATTACAACCAACTGTTCTGTTTTCATCGTCTGTTTGAAACTCCTACCTCTCCTCTCCTGAGCTGCGTCCATCTTTTGGTTCAGGAGGTTGACCCATAGAGCGGTCAATCTTCAAGGAGACACAGCTGGGTCCAGGGGAGTCTGCTTTCTGCTGCTGCTCTGGGCTTTAACACAACACACACAGCTTTTGCACAGACTAATGATCTTTCATGATGTATCACTGCTGAGATCTGAGATGAACAACAGTCATAGACAGTTGGAGATCTGCTTGGATCATTGGATGTGAACCCTGGGCCGACAAAACCTTACAAACAGTTTGAAGGTCCACAACTATTTTTTTTTCTCCTGACTTGTTATGTCTTTATGATCAGTTCCGATATAGAAAATGGCCTTTAAGGGCTACAGCAACAGACCTCACCACCAGGGGGCCTCAGGGGGACGTTGGAAAATGGGTTAAAAGTGTGCACAGAAAAAAATTGAGAAAATGTCTGGTCAAAGAAAGCACCAGAGTTGGGCCAAAAAAAAGAAATGCCGAACTCTTAAACATTGTCAGTGTCGTGACAGTTTCAGAATTAATAAAGAAGACTCCAAAATTAAAATCCGCCGGCTAGTCAGCCCGCTGCTGTGGCGACATCTATCACGTCTCGCCAAACAACTGCAATTGCCATTACTAGCCAGTCTGCCAGTGCCCTTATTAGCACAACAAGCTCTGCTGACACAACTGATGCTGGTCCAGAGCCAGGGCCTCTGACAGTTTTTTTTTCTGTGTTTAGGTTTGTAAGTAATAATGGTCAGTCCCTGGCTATTTCGTTTTTGCTTTGGAACAAATTGAAATCTATATATTTACATTATTTGTTTATTATAGTCTACAGTGTATGTCATGGCACATACTTTTTGTCCTTTAAACTGTGTATTGTGCGATCATATTAATAGAGTGGTTCTGTGGACTTCAAAGCGCTGATGTGTCAGTGCACGTGCCAAGGGTTTGTGTGCGTGTCATGTGCGTCGGAGCGAAATAGGGGCCTCCTCCTGGTAAATAGCCCCAGGCCTCAAAATGTTTTAATCCGGCCCTCTGATAGTTGGAGATCTGCTCTGATTATTGGATGTGAAGGCTGGACAGACAAAACTTTATCAACACTTTGAAGGTCCACAACTATTTTGTCCCTCCTGACATGTTATGTCAGTCTGATCAGTTGAGTCAAAAACAATCAAAAAGTCAGATTCAATCGTCTATTTGAAACTCCTACCTCTCCATGGAGGGGTGTCCATCTTTTGGATCAGGAGGTTGACCCATAGTGCGGTCGCTCTTCAAGGGGACACAGCTGGGTCCAGGGGAGGCTGCTCTCTCCAGCTGCTCTGGGCTTCAACACAAACCACCCACATATTTTACTCAGACTATTGATGATGTTGTGATGAATCACTGCTGAGTTCAGAGATGGATAACAGTCCAAGACAGTTAGAGATCTGCTCTGATTATTGAATGTGAAGCCTGGAGAGACAAAACTTTATCAATTGAGTTTGAAAGTGCTCAACTATTTTGTTTCTCCCTTGTAATGTCTGATCAGTAGAGTATGATTACAACCAACTGGTCTGTTTTCATCGTCTATTTGAAACTCCTACCTCTCCTCTCTGGAGGGGAGTCCATCTTTAAGATCAGGAGGTTCATTCATAAACCGGTCACTCTTCATGGAGACACAGCTGGGTCCAGGGGAGTCTGTCCTCTCCTGCTGGACACTTCTAGATCCACAACAAAGCTCTGTTATTCAGGACTCTTGGATGTTGGGCTGATGTATTTAATAATCTGACAGAGGCTTACTGTGGCTCAAGAGACTGATTTCTATCTTGATATCCAACGAGATGTTCTATAGAGCGGTCACTATCCATGGAGACACAGCTGGGTCCAGGGGGGTCTGCTCTCTGCTCCTGGACTTTTCTTGATCTTTTTCTTCTGAGATTAAAGTGGTTTAATATTTGTCAACAGACATAAATAATCTCAGGACTTCAGCGTGATTGACATCTGCAAACAAAATTAAGTCTCAAAGGCACACATAACTCATACGTACACACATACACAATGACATACAACAATAGTCAATAATAAATACAGTAAAGATTATACAACATTTGATCTTTTTAGGACAGGCTGTTTTCAGGCGGCCAGCTTGCCCAAGGAAGTGTTCCATGTAGAGGCTGGGCTACAGACCCAGCCCTCAACTTCCTGACTTTAGCTTACATCCCAACATGACCACTGGCTCATCAACCTGCTACAGTTTGTGTTTGAAACCTTTCCTTAAGGGGATTTTGGTTTACTTCCATTATATCTGAACATTGAGGAGGGTACATTAAGCCAAGATATTTGAAGGCATTTCAGGCCAGGTGGAATTGTCCTGTTTGAGAGAGATTTGGGGCAAAAGGATGACAATGGAAGTGGTTCAGAGTTTGATACTTTGCATCCTAAAAATAATTAGAGTTGATTCATTAAATTAAACAGAGATGAGAGTGCATTGGTGGGTTCTAAGACAAGCCCAAGAATATCATCTGCATATTCACTTATGTCTCATATTGACCTTTTGAATACCTGGTATATTGTGATTTAACAGATAGCAACAACCGAGGAAGGCTGATAACGGATCGCCTTGTCTCCTAGACCTGCTTCATGTAAAAGGAGAAGAGATCACACCGTTTGTGAGCTACTGGATGGCTATACCAGAGTTTTACTTGGTAAATAAAAGTGGTGCTGAACCCAAAGTTTTTAAAAGCTCTAAATAAATGAAGCCATTCTCTTCTACAAAACAACCACCATCTGTGATTCAGGACTCTTGGATGTTTGGCTGCTGTATTTGATTATATGGCAGATCTTTACCGTTTCTTGATTGAAATATTTCCATCTTTAAACTCAGCCAGTTGTTCCACAGTGCTGTCACTCTTCATGGGGACACAGCTGGGTCCAGGGGAGTCTGCTCCCACCTGCTGCTCTGGGCTTCAACACAACACACACACACAGCTTTTACTCAGAGTAATGATGGTGTCATGATGTTTCCCTGCTGACATCAGAGATGGACAACAGTCACCGACAGTTGGGAATCGACTCAGATTATTGGAACAGAGATTGAAGGTCCACAACTATTTTGTTTCTCCTGACTTGTTACGTCTGGTCTGATCAGTAGAGCCTAATAAAAAGCCAACTGGTCTGTTTTCCTTGTCTGTATGAAACTCCTACCTCTCCTTTCTGGATCGCCGTCCACCTTTTGGTTCAGGATTGTCATTCATAGAGCGGTAACTTTTCATGGAGACACAGCTGGGTCCAGGGGAGGCTGCTGTCTCCTGCTGGACACTTCTGGATACACAACAAAAACCATCTGTTATTCAGGACTCTGGGATGTTTGTCTGATGCATTTCATAATCTGACAGATGCTTACCTTGGCTTAGTAGAATGATTTCCATCTTCATATCCAGCAGGTTGTATCATAGAGCTGTTACTCGTCATGGGGACAAAGCTGGGTTCAGGATCTGCTTTCTGCTGCTGGACTCTTCTGGTTCTTTTTTTTCTGAGATTTCAATGTTTAATTGCTTTCAACAAACAAAATAATAATCACAGTACATGAGTGTGATTGACATCCTCAACCAAAATTAACTCTGAAAGACAAATTTGCCTCATGTATATGCACACAACCAATGACATAAAACAATAGTCAATAATAAATACAGTAAAGATTATGCAACATTTGATCTTTTTAGAACGACGGAAAATACAAAAAATAAAGAAAGATTAGGAAAGAAAAGCTGGTGCCTGAGTAAGTTAATACATAGTTTGGATCCAATATGAGTCATATAGAATAAAAAAGTAATCATATTTAAACCTAAATGTCCTTCTCGCTGTGTCTGTGTGTTCATATGTAAATAGGTTCTACTCTCCCCTCCATGGAGCGGTCTAGAAGAGGATGGTTCTCAGGCGACCAGCTGGCCTAAGGAAGTGTTCCATGTAGAGGCTGGGCTGCAGACCCAGCCCTCCATTCCCTGACTTAAGTTTACATCCCAACACGACCAGTGGCTCATCAACCTGCTACTGTTTGTGTTTGAAACCTTTCCTTAAGGGGGTTTTGGTTTACATTCACTAGATCTGAACGTTGAGGAGGGTACATTAAGCCAAGACATTGGAAGGCATTTTTAGGCCGGGATGAATTGCCCTGTTTAAAATAGATTTTGGGTAGAAGGGTGACAATGGAAGTGCTTGAGAATTTAACCTTTTAATTTAAAGTCTACTTTGCATCCTGAAAATAAGGACAGTTGATTCATTCATTTAAACAGAGGTGAGAGTGTATTGGTTGGTTCTGAGGCCAGCCCAAGAATATCCTCTTCACTTATGTCTCATATTGACCTCTTTAATATGTATATTCTTATCTTACAGATAGCAGCAGCCTAGTAAGGCTGATAACGGACCTCCTTGTCTGCTAGACCTGCTTCATGTAAAAGGAGAAGAGATCACACCGTTTGTGAGCCACTGGATGGCTATACCAGAGTTTTATTGGGTAAAAAAAAGTGGTGCTGAATCCAAAATGTTAAAAAGTTGTATATAAATGAGGCCATTCTCTTCAAGAAAATAACAACAACCATATGTCATTCAGGCCTCTTGGATGTTTGGCTGCTGTATTTGATTATATGACAGATCTTTACCGTTTCTTGATCGAAATATTTCCATCTTTAAACCCAGCAGGTTGTTCCACAGTGCTGTCACTCTTCATGGAGACACATCTGGGTCCAGGGGGGTCTGCTTTCTCCTGCTGCTCTGGGCTTCAACACGAAACACACACAGCTTTTACTCAGAGTAACGATGGTGTCATGATGTATCACTGCTAAGCTCTGAGATGAATAACGGTCACAGATAGTTGGAGATCTGCTCAGATTATTGGATGTGAAGCCTGGACAGACAAAACTTTATCAACAGAGATTTAATGTAAGAGACATATTTAGTTAATGTCTAATTTGAATATTTTGAGTTCTTGTTTTTTCTATTCTATATCATTATTATTAAAGGTCACATATTATACCATCAGGTGTGAGTGTGATTGGCCTTTACTAGCCGTTTGGAAAATCTGCCTCTTCTGACATCACAAGTGGGCATGTCCACCTAGACGTATGCTGAATAAGGATTCTGTAGAGTCATGACTTCAAAAGTAGTGATATCATGCGCGGGAAAAAAGAGCTGGAAGCCTACGTATTAACACTGTTTCTTTACCCTTATTAGAATTTCATGCCTCTGTTTGTATTGTTCCCTTTTGACAAGAAAAAGGTCAAACTAATTCAAAAGACATGTCATTTTTGGAGTCAAGCTCATTGCCTCTATTGACTTACTATATCTTTTGAAAGAAAATTTGAAAGATGCTACATTGAAGGTCCACAACTATTTTGTTTCCCCCGGCTTGTTATGCTTGATCAGTAGAGTCTGATTACAACCAATTGGTTGGTTGTTCAACGTCTGTTTGAAACTCCTACCTCTCCTCTCTGGAGGGGCGTCCATCTTTTAGTTCAGGAGGTTGACCAATAGAGCGGTCACTATTCAAGGAGACACTGCTGGGTCCAGGGGCGTCTGCTGCCTCCTGCTGGACTCTTCAATATAAACATCAACCATTTGTGATTCAGGACTCCAGGACGTCTGTCTGATATATTTCATAATCTGACAGATGCTTACCTTGGCTTATCAGACTGATTTCCATCTTCATATCCAACAGATTGTATCATAGGGCTGTCACTCTTCATGGGGACACAGCTGGGTCCTGGGGGCTCTGCTGTCTGCTGCTGGACTCTTCTGGATCTTTTTTTTCTGAGATTCAAATGTTATTGCTTTTTAACAGACATAAATAATCTCAGGACATCAGTATGATTGACATCTTCAACCAAGATTAACTCACAAAGACACACATGCCTCATATGTATCCACACACCCAATGACATAAACAATAGTCAATACATAAAACATGAAAGATATTATGACATTTGATCTTGCAACAACAACGGAAATACGAAAAAATTAAGAAAGAGAGAAAGAAAGAAAGTCTGGTGGCCTGAGTAAGTTATTGCATTATTTTGATACAATATGTGTGATATATAGCATATAGTCATCATATTTAAATTAAAGCTAATCGCTGGATGTAATGGATTCATGAGAAGTCATATTCAATTGTTTATGCAGACTGATTCTCAATTGTCACTTTCAACCTCACCATCATATAATAATCAGCTGCAACGTCTTTATCTAGGAAATAGACGATAGATGCACTGAAACCTAACCGGCCCTTTATTTTCAAATGTATTAATTTAAACAATCCTATCTATTTACAGGTAGTACTAATCCCGCAAAATAAAAATTATTATCTCCCCCCATGGAGCGGTCTAGGAGAAGAAGGTTCTCAGGCGGCCAGCTGGCCTAAGGAAGTGTTCCTTGTAGAGGGTTGGCTGCAGACCCAGCCCTCCAGTGACAGTCCCTGACTAGTAGTTTACATCCCAACATGAGCAGTGGTTCATCAACCTGCTACTGGGCTGCTAGATGGTAAAGTGTTGAGGGTTCCTCCGATATATACAGTCTAGTGGAGGAGGGACTCTCCTGACTCAGGATAGTTCTGGTGAGGCCAGAAACAGCCTTCAAGAACATTGGAACTTTGTTCTCTCCCAGAACATGTGACCTAGTGTACCAACGTTCTGGTGGCAGTCGCTCAGAACGTAGTTTGATCCCTGGCTCCTCCTGGCTCATCCTCCTCGATGTGTCCCTGAGCAAGACGCTTCAGCCTGACTGCTCCCAACAAGCTGGCTGTCGCCCTGGGTGGTAGACTCCACCGTCGGTGTATGAATGTATATGAATGAGTTGGGCAGTATTGTAAAGCGCTTTGAGTGGCCACTGGTTAGAAAAGCGCTGTATTTATGCAGTCCATTTACCATTCACCATCTGGTGTCTGATCAAACAGTCAAATGGCGCTTTTCCACTACACCTTTCCAGCACGACTCGCCTCGACTCGCCTCGACTCGCCTCGGTTCTTTTTGCGTTTCCACTAGGAAAAGTACCTGGTACCAGGTACTATTTTAGTACCTGCTCTGGTGAGGTTCCAAGCGAGGCAAGCCGGTGTTGTGCCCAAAAGTGATCGGCTGCCAAAAACTGATTTGCGGCCGCGGGAGCGCGCACAGCAGCCCGTTGAGCTGTAGCGCTATAAAACGTGTGATTTTCTTTAGATTAAACGGTCATCATATGCATATACACACTCAACTGTACGTCCGCAATTATATCAAAGGTATGTGTCTTGTAAAGTTTAACGTA
>OOFH01120764.1:1706-13367 GCA_900323355.1 Merlangius merlangus | reverse complement strand
GCCTGGAGGTGGGTCTGAGACTGGACCTGGAGGTGGGGTTGGGGCGGTGCAGGCTGTGTGCGAGTCTCCATCTGGGGCTTCAAAGGCTGCTGCTGAAAGTTCTGGAGCATCTGTTGAAGCTGATAAATAAGAAATGGAGGTCCCATCATGTATCACAATCACTAAACAACCAAAGAAGGAACGAAAGTAGCAATCCTGCAGACAACTACGACAAACAAAAGCACATTAAAACAAGAACCTGGGCCAAAAGACTCGGGTAAACATGCAAGCACAAACCTGCTGTCCCTCTGAGGACTGAAAGAGTTGGGCCACGGCAGCCAAGGCATCAGAGTTTGGCAGCTGAGGGATGGCCGCTATGGTGGAGTTTTCCACCGCGGGGACCATGGGTTCTTTGATCGGAGACGGAGGAGAGCCTGCAAGGAAACGCACATCGATAAGCTGTGAGGAACGCAACAGCACACACACGAACGCACGGATGGTCCGGCTCGTGTGCGAACGCATTGTAGTGAAACATGGGACCAGTTGGACTCACCCAATGTTGAGAACCAATAAGTCTAACTTATAGTCACGTTGGTGAACGGTTGACCTTTTATGAATGCATTTACTTGTGTGGTTCCTTCCAGTGACAAAACTACTCTCACCCTGCAGTTGAATTCCCTGCATCTCCAAAATAGCATAGACAAATATAAAAAGAGTGTAAAATACATACAGACACGAGTTTAGAGACACGAGGGCTTTTCCGAACCATTTACCTGGGTCGTCCATGCTCAGGAAGCTGGAGGTCCCGCTGGCAGATCCAGTGGCCTTGGCCAGGAGGGGCTGTATGATCTCTATCTTAAACACCCCGTTCTTCTGCCACAGGTTGAGCACCCGCACCAGTTTACTCTGCACACAGGAAGCAAGGGTGCAAACATACTCGGCTTAGATCTGGCATCCTGTAAAAGGTATGCGGCATTCTGCTATGCATCACCCAATAAAACCTGTTTCATTTCCAGAGTAGTGGAAACGATATGCCTGCGATGTGATTACATTTAAAAGATCAGAATCGTACCCTATCCTCCATTGGGCAGAGGCAGAGGTTTTCAAACGTTCCGTTGATGTTCTTGGTGAACCTGGGTCCAAACACGTCCTTGTCGGCTCCAAACTGGTGCCTGGACTGCCTCACTATGGAGTCCACCACGTAGAGGCCAGAGACCTTGTACTCTGGTTTGCACTGGAGGAAGAAGAACGAGAGAACGACGATCAGAGGCCACCGCTGATACTTTACTAGTCTGTTAGCGTATTCTTTGCTTCGGAAAGGGGTTGACCCATTTTTTTTATTGGTTTGTTTTGTTCACCTTTTTGACAAACTTTTCGACAATCTGAACCACATGCTTGTACAGCTGGGGATGAAATGAAGCAGAAATATTGATGTTAATAACAAAAACAACACAACTAAATCCTGTGACATTAATTTCAGTATAGCCACAGGATGCTTGCAATGACTTTACACTGTATAGTGGGTGACATGTTCCTCCATACCTTCATTGCTTTTATGGCAGACTTGGTGATGGAGACCATCTTGGCCCGAGAGATGGGTGGCTTGGCGTCCATCAGAGAAAACAACTAAAGTAAGAGAATGAGTGGGAAGAAGACAGGATTGAGGGAACGGTGAAGAGCGGAGTTAAAGTGAGAGTCTTCACATTTAGGTCAGTGTCATGCATATTTCTAAACATCGCATACATCTTTGTTGTGTAGATGTTTACATTTCAAGTCGAAGGTCTAGGGAGCCAATATTAGAGATTTCATAGTAGATTGCTTTCAAGCAGAAAAGCTCACCATAATCTCTTTACAAAACTAGAATTGCAGCTGTAAGTGTACTACAAAACGCATAGACACGTGGACTCTTTTTGTTGAAACAAAACTATATCCAAATCTTAGGTTATTTTAGAGACTTGGAAATCACTTAGAACAACAATTGTTCTACAGTTGTGTATCCAATTGTAATTCAAACCAGCTAGGAAACCCCAGTCAGGTAACGCATGCTCGCTGTGAATTAGTTAGTAATTAGTCTTCAGTTCTGTAATGTGAATACTTGGGGTGTTGAGTCAACCTGCCCAGACATTGGTTGTACAACTCCATAAATATTAGTGAAGATGAAGGTACCCTTCACATCGAAGGTTTGACCTAATGGTTACAGTGTGCAACTTTGAAGCTGGTCAGAGTGATTGGAGACTACATTCATACAATTCAAACTCGTATTACCATGACAGAATAACTTGTCGATAAATACAATATAAATGCCAACTTAATAAATGTATACTGCAGTTCAAAATATGTCTGTTTTGCATTCCATCCATGTGAGATATTTATTTTGATACTTCTGTTTTACTGTCACTACAAGGTAGGCCTATAGGTTGTCAATTAAAAACACGGCTGCAGCAAGCACATAATCAGCAGTCAACGTGAATCCACTTGCTTGCAATTGATGCCCGTGAACAAACACAACAGCATTAAAAACAACAAATACATTGCTTAATATGAAGGTGCACAGAAGTTGCGATGATCATGTATTATAGTAACGTGGGTGTGGGACCAAGTAAAGATAAAATGAAATCTCGTGTATATTCACAATCCACACAGCCGAATTTCCAGAACTACTCCGAGTTGGAAACATTTCACCCAAAACACTTGGCTGGTAAGCAGTCATTAAGGAACACCAAGCAATGCCCGCTGCTCATCCACTGGCGAACATGGTCGATGCACAACACCATAAATAATCTTGTGTTGAGCATTTGTGGCCAAGGATAATTGCACAAAGCAGTAATTGGGAGAATAAGCTTCATCTTATGCTAGCAACTATTCACTGTTGATCCGCTCTACACACAGTCGCTGGCGGCCAAAAGGCGGCTAGCTGGTTCGAGGGAACTTTGTACTAGCTACAGCCACAATGTTTACATCGCATTGAGCACTCAGATATATTCGTTCAGATGGATGTTCGGTGTTTCCACTTGTGCACATCCGATTATTGTAGATGTGCACTAGCATTACACCAATGCAGGTAGTTAGCCAATTAAAGAGCACACCAACTCATTGTGTTCGGCCTGCTAGTGCATGCTAGAAAGCTTCATGGCATAGTCAGTGTATCATAGCATACCTCTTGGTTAAAGGCGTTAACGGCTTCCATGGTTGCCCGACGTTGCGGGTGTTAACCCGGTTCACCCAAGTCACCCGGTTATTGTGCTGTTTGTTTAGGGCAGGATTGGCGCAACATGTCCGGTTAGAATGCTTAACGTTAGCTAGCCTAGCTCCAACGCCGTGGGGACTAGCGTCGGCGGATACGGCGCAAGGCAGGATGGGATTGATTGTGGTTTTGGTGTTTGTCCGCCGGGGGGCGCTACACTCACACTATATAGCAAAGTTGTGGATTTATTTTAATGAAGGTTTCCATTTTAAGCACCAAACCCCCACAGCTGTATAGTATAAATATTAGACTTCTAATATGTGTACTTATTTTTATTTTATTTAGTGTTGTTGAACTGACCTGATTTTTGAAGCTCAAAAGTTTAAATTAAAAGTATAAAGACCTGTATGTGCTATGCATACAGTGTGTTGCCTGTAGGGGGTGGTAGAACTATATCAGTGGGTTCCCATTGCAATGCTTTCTAGTTACCATGCCTAACAATATATGGGTTAACCTATTTTTAAAGCATGGGGTTAAGCGGGGCTAGGCAAATGGTTAATATTAGACAGTGTCAAAAGGCAGAAATGAATTAATTTACCCTACAACTAGCCATAGCAGGTATCAGATGGCAATATTATATGTAAGGTATTTAGGCTATATATTTAATTTATGAAAGATTAACTTTTGAGCTCCACACAATATACCATTATATTCTCAATCAAAACTAGTATTACTAGCTATTGATCGATGTTACTATACTCTGTTATGTCAATGTGTGAATCCCGCTCTTGTGCGTTTGTTAATTCATCATTGTTTAACAGTTGTAGGTCAATAAAATACTATCTTGTTTACGTCAATAAAACCTAGGCTAGGCCTATATTAAAATGCAATTATGGGATTTTAAATTGATCAATCCAAATAGGGGTTAAGCCTTTAAAGTCCTGTTCAGGGAAAATAAAATAAAGCAAAACAAAATAAATGTTCTTTATCCATTTATACAGTTTATTGTCCAAATCAACAATTTGCCCTGTCTACATCTTGAACCAGGATTCTTTGTTCGTGGAGGTTCGAGCGCAGCACGATTCGTAATAATGGGCGGAGCTGTCTCCTGGATTCGCTTTCTCTGATTGGATCTCATGTTATCGTAGTTGCTAAATCAGGTTTTTTTTCCTGACAGTAGGACACGCCCACCAGACGACCGGGAAAGTGTCTTCAAATCGAGTAGGCTTCCACGCGCTGCATTCAACAGACTCGGCTCAGTCCACAACAGACGCTCCGGAGAAGACATAATACAAGAATCAAGACAGCGTTTGTTAGTTCGTCCATTTAATGGTCACAATTGAAACGAGTTCATAGTCGGGTTACAATTGATCATCTTAGAAGAAACAACGTTTAAGATAAGCAAAGTCAGTCAGGAATCAGGATCACACCTTTGGTACGAACAGGTGTCGCGGGCTCTGGTTCCTCACAATATTTGTTAAATATTGGGGATTTCGGCACGGACGTATCGGGACTACTTCAAATGTGCTTAAATTGCAGTAGACCTACGTGTGATATTTTAAATCCAACATAATTGTGGGGCGAAAGGAGAAGAAAAAGCCTTGTACATCTAACAGAAAACTGTAACTCTTTGACACTGGCTGTTATGCCAGTAGCGGACAGCGACATGGTGGTGGACAGCGACCGGTTGTACGAGGGGAAGACCCCTTCGTCCTCCAGGAGTGAGAACATTATCCCGGTGTCGCTTGGAAGTCCTGCCGCGAACACCGTAAGGAACTTTTACCACACCAAACGGGTCGGCAACTACCTGATCGGGAGGAAGCTCGGAGAGGGCTCGTTCGCCAAAGTTCGTGAGGGACTTCACGCGCTGACAGGCGAAAAGGTGGGCAGAGTTGGCATGCCGACTGAAACATTTTCTCTTAATCATTGTAAGATTAGATTCGTATATACTAGGGCTATTACGCTTATGGCTGGGCCATAATCAATGTGCAACAATCATTTATTTCTTTATAGCTTTGATTGTTACAATAATAACATCATTTCTAATTTTGTATAGTCCACTAGCCGAACATTCATAACATGTTAAATAGTTCAATAGTAGAGGCGATGGTAGTAAATAAATACACTATGTCGCCGGTTGTCAGACAGACTACCAGACCATGTGATAGCCAGCCAGACGAGGTTCATGAGAGCCACACATTGGCTGGTTAACTGGAATACAGGTCTAGGTGTGGTGATAAGATATATAGCCTATACTTAATAAATAAATACCACAAATCATTCACCCAGCACAGCGTCACAACTGGTTATCTTTATAGCCA
Source organism: Merlangius merlangus (assembly GCA_900323355.1). Classification (NCBI taxonomy): domain Eukaryota; kingdom Metazoa; phylum Chordata; class Actinopteri; order Gadiformes; family Gadidae; genus Merlangius; species Merlangius merlangus. The sequence continues at coordinate 7,883 of OOFH01120764.1, read as the reverse complement.
AACTCCTCTGACAACATGTTTCACTGTGTGTGTGTGTGTGTGTGTGTGTGTGTGTGTGTGTGTGTGTGTGTGTGTGTGTGTGTGTGTGTGTGTGTGTGTGTGTGTGTGTGCGCGTGTGCGCGCGTGTATTTGAGCATGTGTACTGTGTGTGTGTGGGTGTTTGTGTTTGCGTGCACACGTGCATTATTATGTTTACTCATGTGCAGTCTGTGGCCACCATGTTGTCCCCTACTTCACATTAGCAATTCCCATCAGAAGTGTGATGGCTGCCATGCAATATCTTTAGGATTACAGCTTATAGTGCAGCCAGCTCCAATTACAACCCATTTAAATGTCTCACCATCTTCTGCGTGGTAAGTAGCTGGTTTCTCAGCGATGAACAAACACACTTCTAATAGCTTATGCACATATAATTATGGCAGATTATTGCCACATTAACAAATTACTACATTAATTGAATTTGATTACCACATAGACATTAAACCACATTATAACCCACATAGACTGCCCCCCCCCCCAACCACCCCATAATATGTCCTCTCTACTTTCAATAAGGAGGGTATGAGTGGGCACACAGTATAACGTGCAATTACAAATGATGGGATACGTGCACATCGATGTGCGCCTTGTGTGAGTGTCTGTCTGTCTGTCTGTCTGTCTGTAGGTGTGTGTGTACCTGAGTTTTTGTGCGCGTGTGCCTTTGTGTGTGTGTGCGTTTGTGCATGTTGGTGCTTGTGTGCATGTATGTGCAAACAGCATTTCATTATTGAGCGTTGGAGATACCCGACATCGATCGATTTAGCCCTCCTCGTGCTTTCAGAAAGTATCTGAGAGCTCAGCTAACTACCAGCATACATTAACAGATTTGAGATAGGTTATTCTGTAGAATGAAGTATTGATATAAACATCGCTTGCATAGACTGTGAAAACATGGAGAACAGACTATTCCTGTGAATTCAAAAGCATCATTGATCAAGACGTTGCTAAGATGTTCTCCTTGGATTGAAATTTACAGAAAATACTGCAATAATGCAATCAAGACTGGGTCTTATGTATGTATCCATCTGCCTCTGCTCATCAAATGAGTCTCATAAAGCAATATCACATTTCATATTTCACTTTTGTCTGAGTCTATCAGACTCAGACAAAAGTATTAAATACTGTATGACCAGTGTATCCTTCCAATATTAAAAACTTAACTCAATCATGTATCCTGTACTCGTTATGTTTGAGTATATGCTTTGAAAACACTGGAGTGAGCGGGCCCCAATGTGAGGCCAGTGTTTTCAAATCCATGCCCAAAGCCCCCACTTTCAAGCAGGAAGACCCCTGAAGGAAGGGATCAATTAATTAATGATCTATTATATTGCAGGCTACACCTCATGGGTACACAAGCTATTTTTTAGGCATCTCACGCAAGGTCCGCTGAGCCCACATCCTCTGGGACTAAAGTATGGCGGCTTTTTAGCCATCCATCACCACTTCACTTCCCCTCCATCTTCCCCACTATTGTACCGGCTCTTCGCCCTCGCTCTGAAAGCTACAATTTTAAAAGCTAAGAACATTGTCTGTGCCTCCCTTTATATGACTTATTCATAAGAGGAAGAAAGGGACAAAAGCTTTGCTAGGTAGATAGAAAGAGATAGATGTTGGATAAAACAAACAAAAAAGGGTCTGTTGTACTCGATTCTGCACATTGAAACAAAAGACAGCTCTCACTCTGTTAGTAATACCCTTGTGGACAGTGCTTGCTGACGATTGTTTATGACACCCTAACCTTGACAAAGCTTGTACCTTCCAACAAGAAGCAGACTTGGATGTTGCAGACATATGGCACTTTTGCATTCTTCAGAAACTTGAGGAGGAATATATCATTATGTGTCATGTGTACTTACTACAGTATGCTTATTATAACTATGGCCGATGTTTCCAAGTGTTTGAAAAGTGTATGAAAAAGATCGATCGTGTTTGGTTTATTCTGCCTGGTGTAGAGGTGGTCAGAAACAATGGTTCAATCTGCATTATTATCCATGCATAGCATCAGTGCTCCACGTGCTGTTTTCCCTCTGATGTTCCTCCTCTAATTATTCGCTCAGTTTGTGTAACCTGGCATGGCGGTAAAATCCCTCGAAACAATAACATGACGAGAACACTACGGTTTCTTGGTGCATGCGTAGACAAAGTTTGGCTTTTTGAGTGGTCCATAAATAAAGTCTTTAAACGCAATCAGTGCTCTCTGTTGACACACGTCTCAGAGTCTGTTTGAAGATTTGGATGAATTGAGTCATATGGAGAGCAGCCGTATGAAGATGAAAGGCTCGGATCCTGTTCCTCACACATCCAGTCGACATCAGCCCAGCCAGACATCGCTGATCACTTTGATTTCCGGTAGACGGTTGAGCTACACTGAAGAGTTCACCGTCTGTCTGCACAGCGCGTGCTCAACACTATCTGCAACCTCATGATTCACCTCACATGAGGAAAGAACAAGAGATGATAATAATCCCTCCTTAACAAGCATATTGCGTGTTGCACGCATTAGACCAATTTATCCCGTTCTGCACTAGAGACAAGCCGAACCCAATGGCACACACAGAGGCTAAATCATTCCCTGTAGATGATTTAAAAGAGGACAGGTTAAGTGTTAAACACTTCATCTGAGTGCCATCCTCACTGAATGACGGTCATATCAGCCCACCACATTCCGAAAACATAAATATTGGAAACGCAGCTGGAAAAATGTGCATGACTTAGGTGTTACAAGACAGTGCAGAAGCCCTGTTAGAGAACATGTTACCGACTGCACAAGCTCTTCTTGGCTGCAGCTGTAATAAGAGGTTACCAGCTACAGAAGGACTTCTGAAATGCAATTTGACGGTTCTTCATGGGGACCAGCCCCTCGTGGGAACCAGCTCTTCGTGGGGATCAGCTCTTCTTTGGGAACAGCTCTTCATGGGGAACAGCCCTCCATGAGGAACAGCTCCTCAACAGGGACAGCTCTTCATGAGGATCAGCTCCTCATTGGGAACAGCTCTCCATGAGGAACAGCTCCTCAACAGGAACAGCTCTCCATGAGGAACAGCTCCTCAACAGGAACAGCTCTCCATGAGGAACAGCTCTTCATGGGGACTAGCACTGGCCAGAGAATATTCCTTGAAATTGTTCTGAAACTACAATCCATCAACAAAACTACTAATCGACCAATACATGTGTGAATAAAAAAAACAGATCAATAAACACATGAATCAATCAATCCATCTATCAATCAACTTGATAGGCAGACACCTGCATGTCTGGAACCTGACTTGAACATCTTCATTGTATCAACTACAGTCATCATTTTAAGGGAAAACAGATTTTAAACAGCTTTTATAGCTTGTATAGTGGTTTCCGAGGTTAAATAAACTAAATTCAAAATCATAGTTTGAGGCGTTTCCGAAAAAGCATCTAGGTTATCAGTATTTTAAATTAAGCCCACTGTAGTCAGTGGTTAGGTAGATATCAAGGACAATATAACTTCAATGACTGTTGAAGGTCCCATAGGCCCTTTTAGGAATAAAAACATTGACTAGATTAAAACACATTGTTACAGATGTAATGTCAGAATCTGTCTCACGAAACTGATAAATAAAAAAATAAAAAATAAATTACTGTCAGAGATACTGCACACTGTTGCAGACTGTCTGGGCCAAGATTGAGTGTTGCCATGGAGACAGATATCTCCATTATCGAAGTTTATGAACTATCCCAACACCCTTATGTACGTATGTTGCTGACACACTTCAGGGCAAAGCATTCATGGGAAACAGAAAAGGCAAGGGAATTATCTTACCATATAAATTACAATATATACTATAACCCCATCCGAGATGTAAAAGCGCCCTTAAAGTCAGCCTTCTCTCCCAAACTACACAACAACTTTGTCTAGAGGCAACGATAACAGCTTGGGAGTCCCTCATTGTGAATGCTTGGGAGAAACCTCTGGTGGCTTGTCTGCGTCTCCTCACAGAGAACAGTAGCACCTGCAGCATTGAAATCTGAGTAGTGGGTTGATGTCGGTAACGGTCTACAAAACCACCAACGTGACTTTAGAGCACTGGAGAGTTTCCTCAGGGGCCATGGCCCAGCTGAGCTGGAATCATTACGACCTCTTGGTCCTGGCTCTGCAGTAATAAAGCCCCAGTCTCTAGGCCGAGGAGGAGGGAGGTCAGGGAGGCCAAATGGTGGCTTGGGAATGGGTCAGCGCTTACAGTAAAAGAGTCCAAGCTCTCATCGATCCCTGGGTCTCAGGATGGGGCAAGCGAGAAAATGGGCTTCTCACACTGCAGTTGCAGGGAGATAGAAATGGATGCTGATGCAGGAAAACGGGAAGAGGAGGGGGAGGACAAGGAGAGGCCATGGACGTGTGTAAACTGGGGCGTCTGTGAACTTTTCGTTCTTTCATCTTCAAAATGAGAGGAGAAAGTGGTCTCATTGGCATGCATCAACACAGAGACAACACTAAATACAGTGAAAAGTGAACTGTAAGCCGGTACGCTCATTGTGTGTGTCGAGAGACCCTACACAATAAATGTACTTACATTTATTGTATATATTTATTTTGTCTGCATCAACATCTCTTTATGAGAAACCAAGTAAAAGGAACTTGTTAAAGTCTTCCAGTTGTGTTGCGTTTTCCTAGCTGCGATGAGAGGGAAAGGTTGAGAAAAGAACATTGCCAAAGTATTTAAACTCTGAATAGAGGTTGCCAAGCCACAATGAAAATGTTTTGCACAAAATCGGTTAAAAAGCTTTGCTGAAGTGCAACAACAGTATTATATTTTGCTTTTCAGCACTAATGTGCAACAACACCCAAATAGAAACTAGCATACAAATGCTGGAATAAATGGAAAACAAACACAACAAAAACACATTTGAAATGTGTCACTGGTCTGAGTCATAGTGTATTCACAGATTATTCTGGACAGAAACACACAAACATGCTCTCTCTCACAAACATGGAGATGGTGCCCACACATACATTGCCCACAGTAGTGCATGCACACACACCACCACACAGAGAGATACAAACAACACAGATACAGCAAGGAGTCTCCTCAAATTGCCGGCCCACTCCATTCCCCTCTCCTCTGTTATTTTCTCTTTTTCCAGTTCTCCTTTTAGCTTTCAAAGTTGTTTTCCCCCCGCTGTGTTAATCAAAGGTGGGGACAACAGCACTTCACCTGCACAGTTTCCGCCGTTATCCGTCCATGCAAGCATGCACACACAAACACACACACACACGCACACACACTCGCACACACACACATGAAAATAAACACACAAACAAACAGACACACACCAACACACTAACACACACAAACACACAGACACACACTCACATATGCAGAATAACTAATTATTAAATCAGAAACACAATCACTCACTTACTCACACATACAAGGCAGCCACACCGGCGCACACAGGTACACACGCCACCACTCATGGATGGTTTGTTCACTTGCACAGATGGTGAAAAGTTATATTTATTTGACCCTGGGAAGCAGAAATTCTGCAGTTTGAGGTACAGAGTGTGAGGATAATGCAGGAATGGCAGCTGAAGCCGTAACCACAAGCTGATGACCAACTAAGCCAGCGTTTTTCTAAGGAGCAAGCACTAATACCTGCATTCCTCCTCTGGGATCGATGAAGTATGTTTTATCTCAGAATATGCGCCAGGGGGAGACCTGTGATTACAGCGTCTTGCCAAAGTCATCCCTCATCGCTAAATGGTGAATGGGAGGCATTTATATAAAGCTGCTCTAGCAGGGCTACTCAGAGCACTTTACATGCTATGCCACACATTCACTGATCTAAACAAACACACACACAAACACACACACACGCACACACACACAAACACACAGTAGGCATACTATGCCTCACATCATTCACTAATTCACACACACACACACACACACACACACACACACACACACACACACACACACACACACACACACACACACACACACACACACACACACACACACACACACACACACACACACACACACAATCACACACACAGAACGTACGCCTGCGCAAACATTCACAGGCATGCACACATACACACGGTTTCTCTCTTGCCTGCACTCTCTTTCTCTCTCGCTCTCCCCTCCCTCTCACTGTCTGTCT
>OOFH01120752.1:2690-13743 GCA_900323355.1 Merlangius merlangus | reverse complement strand
CTCTGTATCCCAGGCGTAGCAATGAAACAGGATTTGTTCGCTGCTTGCGGTACGAATCACAGACCTTATTTGCTGATTTACAGAACAGACAAAGCATCAACAGGCTGAGAAAAGGCTGTCCCAGCGAGCATATTGGCCTTCGAACACCCGTTATCGCCCTACATAGAGTGAGTGAGTGAGTGAGTGAGTGAGTGAGTGAGTGAGTGAGTGAGTGAGTGAGTGAGTGAGTGAGTGAGTGAGTGAGTGAGTGAGTGAGTGAGTGAGTGTGTGTGTGTGTGTGTGTGTGTGTGTGTGTGTGTAACAAAGACCTAGCATTAGTTGTTGCTGAAGTCAAGAAAACATTTAAACCGGTCCTCTGACAGCTGCCATCCAGTATATGGATTGCCTAGTCAATAAAGACTTGACTAGGCTATCTATCTATCTAGACTATTTAATTAAAAATAATTCACCTCAGGCTCCGTGAATAGTGGGGAATAGCGGGAATAGAGGGATAAAAGACAAGAGCTATATCCCTTGTAATTTATCCCTCGTCTTGTGGATTAGTTTGTGTATGTGACGATTTCAAAAATGAAAATAATTCCCGCTTAAATAGGAACGTTCTAAATCGCAAATATTTTCTATAAATACTCCCGCTTATCATCACTTTGTATCAAAATCACTATGGATGTTGCCAGGGGCGATTCTAGGTTCTGACTTTTGGGGGGGGCTCAACCCCAGGAAGCCACAGGGGTATATGAAGTATATAAAGTCCTGTCCAAGATTTTTTTATTCATCATCATCTTGTATGTCTAAGCCAAAAGCTGGCAGTGTCAGCTAAATAATGCAGTTCTGAATCACTAAAGTGATGAAAGGAAAAAAGACTGTTGGATGAAGGAATAATCAATGGATGTGAACTGTAACAACAAATTTGAGGTATATTAAATTTCCTTTGTGTAAGTTTCACTGAAAAATAAAAAAAAAACATATTTCCACCTTTTTTTTTTCTTTACACAGTTACTGAAACACATTGGTACAACATGTACTAGATTAATAATATGAGAAACATACCTCTATTTCGGGAGCAATAAACTACGGTGTCTCACTTTCAGGGACCCATACATTTTTATGAGACTTCTGATGCAAAAAAGTCTTGTTCTGATGCAAAAAAAAAAGGGTGCTAATTTTCAGTTAAAACAAAACCGCTGGCATTATTTTATCAGCTGTGGGCGTTTTCATTGCCATAACAACGTGAGCTAATCAACAAGTACAACATGTTCTAGACCAGTGGTTCTCAATTACATTCCCACCCTAGACAGATATTTTCTCACGCCCCTTCCTGAATTGAAATAGCCTACTATTGAGAACCTGCTAATATTTATTTATTTAGATATAACATCTGCAACAATTTAAAACAATTTCCAAGATCAGTTTATTCACTCAATTTGTAACATTTAAACAAGACTGCTAAGTCTGTGTGAATCTCAAAACAGAGAAACAAGAGCATGATTCACTGGGGTTTGCATTTAATGAAAAATATTTTTAAACAGTAAACATTGGTCACTTGTCAGCTTCCTCAGCTTATTCCCTTTCAAAAAAAATAATATATGTTCATCTTTTAAGCATGAATAAAGACACCAAGTCCCTCTGTCATGACTTTGTACGATCAAAATTCTTGTAAAACTTCTGACCCTTGGTATTATGTTTATTTAAAATAAGTAATTAACTTATTTAAATAAATAAATAAGACACTAAGTCCCGTCTGCCGCTCGCAAAACAGCAGAAACTATGGTAAGTGGGCTCGTGCTGCCTTTTGGTTTTGTCAAACAGGAGACGCCCACCCACCAATCAGAGGTTAGAGATTCCTGCAGAAAGGTTGCACTCGATTTCACTAACCCATTTGAGCCTGTTCATTAGTGTACAGCATCCATTCTCTCATTGCTTGTGTAAAAAAAAAAAAAGTAGAATATTAGATTTGAGGACGAAATGATAGGGTGGGCTAAGGCAAGTTTTGGGTGGGCTTGAGCCCACCCAAAAAAGGTCTAGCTTCGCCACTGGATGTTGCACTCATTAACTATTGAACACAAAACAGAAAACACAGCTGTCATTATCACTGTCACTGACAGCGATATATCGTTTCACTTCTTATGACAAATGTAGCCTACTTATTGTAAGTCGCTTTGGATAAAAGCGTCTGCTAAATGGTAATTTGTCAGCTGTCTATCCTCTATTAAACTGCATTGAAGTGACACATTTGTTCCATGCATTATTCATTGGCATTATTATTGCATTATTATGTGTGCATTATTCCTTTGCACAACGTAGGCCTATTATTCCTTTGCACGACGTATGTATTTTCGATATTTGAAAACGATACCGTCCCATTCAGAGCAAGGAAGATTAGTATGCTAGGATCTCGGTTAGCAGGCATGTATCGCACCTATTTTACAATAATGTCAAATGTTTCATTAACTCACACACCAGACCAACCAACCATGCGTGAGGCCATAGCCTTTTTGTTGCGATCTCGGAGATGAAAAAGGGTCGGACCGCAAAACACCGGGTGCCCAGTTACAGCCGCGATTAATTTTTAAGTCGACATTTTGTACAGTGATTAGGAACCAAAGAAGTAGGTAGGAACCAAAGTGCCGGTGTTCGGCGTTTCCTGGGATCCACGCAAGCAAAGAGAGTCTATTTTCCGATTGGCTGTCAGTGTTTGGCCGCTGAAACGCGTCATAGTAATTTGCATAAAGTTAAGCCGTCTTCAACTTTTTTGCTCACCTTTTGCCGCTGGTAGCGTTGGACGCTTGTGTCGCTTTGATCGCTCTTGCCCATAGAAAGTGAATGACTTCCGGTGATTTGGTAGCTCAATTCGCTTTTGGTGTGAACACACAGTAATGAATGGATCTGAAAGCCACTGTAGTCCATGCAGAAATCAGACGTGATGTTGTAGTTTTGCTTTTTGAAAATACATTTGATTTGAAGAACTGAAACGCTTCAGAAAGACTGGAGATCACAGCACTCAGTTACAGTAGTGTGCTTTTTGACGGGCGAGGATTTTAATCAATGTATCAAATGTCTGAATAAAGATTGTGCTCAATCAGTTAACAGAAACTGGACTGTGAGTTTTTGACCAACACATTAAACAAACACACTTTATAAAATCAAAATTAAGTCCATTTTTGTTTTAGAGAATTCAGTTACAAGCCATTACAGAAATGATTCTGAAAGCTGCTTTCCACCATTAGCGTTAATAGGCTTAATCTGACTTCACTTAACATTAATTTGGGAGTCACAGAGACATCTGTACATTAACAAAGATGTTTGTATTGCAGGGTGTTGGACTATTATGATCCCTTTTGGAGGGGCCAAAGGCAGCTTCCTAATTTGCCTTGGGATCAGCACTTTGATCTGCTCCCTGATCTACTTGAGGGCCTGGACACAGACAGAGCTGCAGCCCCAGGTCGGGGCTAATGGTTGCAGATCCTTCTCTGATAGATGTGAAGCCTTCCTGCCCAGAGTTGAGGAGGGACTCATATGGCGTAACCGTGACTGCCAGGTATGATCTTTTTTAGTCTTACAGGTTTTTGTGGAGCACCAAATAAAGTAATGTTCAAAAAAATGACCGAAGTACCGGTCGTTTTTTCTATGGTCGATTAATTTATTGTCCATCTTGCAAACACTTCTTGGCAATATACTTTTACCAGGGTTCACGCTAGACTTTTTCTTGGGCGGACAAATGTCCGACACTATTTCAGAATATCGGACATTTGGAATGTCCGATATTCTGTCCACATATAAATGACAAAGGTCCACATTTAAATGACTAACGACACAAACTAGGTCGCTTCAATGAATGCCATTTATTCAATTAGCCTAGGCAAAAATACATAACAGTCAATCTCGGCAAAAATGGTAAACGGGTAAAAAATAATTAATTCGATAATTGCAATTCTTGGAGGCTACTTTTGGCGCAACATTATGGCATGGAAGTGCTCCGTTGCTCGCGAAACGTTGAAGTCATTCAACCCCAGCCCAAGGCTCAATATGTGCATCAGCCGCGTCACCTTTTCCTCAGCTAGGCGGTTTCTGATAGATGTTTTAATCCTGTTTTGGAGAGAAAAGCCTCGCTCCGCAGGAACACTGGACACAGGGATTGTACTGGCGATTTTAGCCAGTACAAAGCCACTTTGCCCAGTCGGGAAAGAGTTACGCTGGTGCATTCACACCAAACGTGACGGGGCGACAAGATCCCATACAAAGTGAAAGTAGAGACAGGTATCGAGCTCGGCGGCTCAGCTCCCGGAGTACAATCATTTTCTCCTTCATGTCGCGGTTCATGGACTTCAGAGAAACAAGGCAAAAGTACCTTTACCCCAATTATGTTTCCCGAATTCTTCTCAACCCCCACTACGAGTCTTTACTTGTTGTGGAAGTACCAGAGACTTCAGACGCAGGCTTATGATTCATAATATCATCCGAGGCGCACATTGCTTTTGGCCGTGATATTAGATATAATATTATAGAAATTAGAAATAGACTGATATGTTTTTTTCAGGGCCAATACCGATACCGATTATTAGTAGTCAAGAGGGCCGATAACCGATATTTGGAGCCGTTATTAATTTACAGAAAAAGGGAAAATATTGGCGTCAAAATTTTGAATAATACAAACTCGAACACTTAACTTCATTTAAATGCCTTTAAGCATGTTTAATAAACACAACAGATTTTCCAGATTTGCAACATAGCACAATTTAAACATGGCTCCCTAAACTTTTCCTGAGGTTTTATCACTGACTATTTCCCTATCAATATTATCAGCAACCTTGTTTCAAGTGATTAAACCGTTAAGGGCTCGAGGGCTTCCGTGGTTACGCAGTTGCACAGCTTTCACTGCTGATTGTCTGTTACCTGTTGTGGCTCTGCATGTAACCAGAGTGTGTAACCATTCAGATGGTGCTGTGGGGTTGGGACAATGCTGGAGACAGAGAGGCGCGGCTGCATCAGAGCCAAAATAACCCTGTTTGAAATTGATCTCTTATCGGCCGTCGGATCAACAAAAAAAATAAGGCTTATGCCGATATGCGTCAAAATGCCGAATATCGGCACCGATAATCGGCTGATCCCTAATAGAAATACCCATACAATATATCATTATATTATATAGATATAGAGCTCCAGGAGTCCGCAAACCGAAACAATCCCTTCTGCGCCATGCTGTGGTTCAGTCAGCTCATTGGTCAATGGGCAGCAGCTCATTTGCATTAAAGCTACAGACACCAGAAACAGTGCATTCTAAAAGGGACAAACAGAGGGGAATAGCGGTAGGCAAGATTATTTTTTCCTAAAAGCCATTTCCAGCAAACAGCTTCAAAAACATGTTTTCTGGAATTCAAATACTATGTTTACTTGTTGGGAAAACACCATCATATGTCTCCTTTAAGATTTCACATTGACAAGGAACTGAACTCAAAGTCAAATCAGAACCATTAAATGTCATTATTACGGTAGGTGCTTCTAGTAAAAGATACATTCTGCCGATGCTATTATGATGACGTTTCAGATTGTGCTAAGCCATAGGAACAAAAGCACCACAATGGAAACAAGCATTTGGGCTTTATTGTGTTTTCTAATCCTTTTGAACACAACTGTTAATTCAAAAAAGTTTTCAATCACTGTATATTTGATAAGGATATAAGGAATATCATTTGAATGAACTGTGTACAACACAGCACTAATGGTAAGCTTTGCATTAGTGTTAATTTTAGGTAATCATTTAGGTAATTTATTTTACTTATCTATTATTTTATTTTATTGTATGACAATGTTTATATGTGAAGCACTTTGAGTCTGCCTTGTGTATGAAAAGTGCTATATAAATAAAGTTGCCTTGCCTAATTGATTTACTTGGGTAATCACTGTGTTGAGCATGTTATGTTGGCAATTTGCATTGATTAAATAAAAAAATACTGTACCCCACACTAGGGCTGGGCGATAAAACGATAACGATATGTATCGCGATAGACACGTAATCAATATCAATAGAAAATGTGATTGATTATTTTTATTTCTCGTTGTAAGAATTGTCTCAATCCCCAATTTCGTTGTACAAGTTTGCACAATGACAATAAAGTCTGAATCTGAATCCGGAGCAAAAAGTCTACTTCTAGCTCCGGTTGCGAAGCAAGGTTGGTTGCACAAACAAAGGCACTCGTCCTCTGGTACCTAGCAACGTATGGAGTGACACGCTAATAGCCAATCATGTAACAGTATCATGTTTGGTTGCGCCATCTCGTTGTCCCGTGTTCACAGAAACAGCGTGCTGTGAGATGTGAAAGATGAGTACCGCAACGTACGAGGAAATTGTCGATAAAAATGGAATTGTCAGCTCACCAGTATGGCAGTTCTTTGGATTTTACAAGTCAGACCGTAGTCAGACTAATGTTGTCTGTAAATTATGCAAGACCGTAGTCCCCACCAAGACTGGGAATACAAAAAACATATTTTACCACCTTAGCCGCTCTCACCCTTTGGAGCACAGCCGTATCAAAAAACGGCCAACAGCATCTGCAAATGCAACGCCGCAAAAGCAGCAGTGGAGGAGAGGTACTCGGCATCAGTGCCTTATGACAAAGCATCCAAACGCTACAAAGACATAACCCAGGCAGTGGCACATCACATCTAAGAGCTATGGATACGCTTCCGTTCAGTACCGTTGAGAAGCCCGGTGTTTCAGTTCAACTCGTGACCGCGCGAAGTGGTAGCTACAAATTCCTGTTGCATTTTCATGCACGTTCATGAAAATGAACGCGTCTATGATCATTTTCAAAACACGGGAGGGAGGGGCTAGTTGGCTCTGTTTGTTTGGAATCTCGCTACGGAAGTCAGGGCAACCAGAATCGCGAATAAAACCTTTAAGATAAAAAAAATAAAAAAAATAAATAGTATATTTTTCTCCTGGTCCTTATTTTAAATAGGTCATACAAATTATCGATATCGACCGATATGAAACACTTATATCGTGATAGTTTTCAGCCCTATCGCCCAGCCCTATGTTGAATGTTGGTGGCGCAGTTGTTGAAATAAACAAATTGATTTCATACAAATCATAAAAGCCTCTTCCTGAGTCATTGTGTGTGCGTGTATACGAGGTGTGCGTTTGCGGGGTTCTTGTTTGACCGATTTTCGAATATTATCCGAATACTTCTCAGCGAATATTGAATAGTAATTTTGCCAGAAATGCACATCCTAATGAGAACCGATACTCCTGTATCAAGTAGATGCCAAAATTAAAAAACAAAAAAAAATTGACTATACTATTTTTTTGAAGGTTTTATCCTTTTTATCGTAGCGTGAGTAAGACTACTCCATTCTCTCTACAGGTTTATCTGAATTAAACTAGACATATTGTACCATAATTCAGTTTATGTTAATCGGAATTCAACTAGACACTGTATCCTAACCGAATAAAGGTTTATCTGAATTCAACTAAACATACTGTACCCTAACTCAGTTCATGTTCAAATTAGATTAAACTAGATGTACTGCATATTTAATTACTTCATGTTAATCTTTTCACTAGAATTGCCACTGCCTGCCTGAGTAACACGAGATACTTACTACTTTCAATGCCCAATAACTCTCCATGTTAAAATAAAATCGATAGATATATAGAACAGAAGCACAAGAAACTTTGGTCCAATGTAAAGGCCCTGTCACAGAGCCCTCTGCGGGCGTATCGCGGCCAAGAATTTCTGCCCGTTAAGCAGGCGCTGTGGAAAATGTGCAAAATTGGCTTACCTGCGGTTTACCCGTGGTATGCCCGCGGAACAGACGCCGGCGACTGTTCTGCGTCCTTATCGCGGGTGAAGCGCGGCGGTACGGCGGCCTACCACGGGTATAGGCGTTTGTCCGTGCTTACACACGGTACACACGCTAATGCACGTGATAACAACGCGGTACAGACGCGGAACAAACGTGCTATGACCGGGCTCCACCCGCGATTACCCGCTATACAATTTCTCGCCTACCACGTGTAACCACATCTTAACCGCGGCCGTAGCACGTCCTAGCACATTTGTACCGCGTCTTTACCGCGTGTGTACCACTGGTGCCGCCCGCGGTTACCTGCGGTCTAAATTTTTGAGTAGCGCAAAACATTTTTTCGCGCAGCCAACCGCGTGTGAATTTCTTACCGCGTGTAACGACGGGTAAAGTACGGCTGTATCGCGTCTTTATCGCGACCTCAAAGCGTCCAAAAGCGTCTGCTTCACGGGCAGACATTTTTGGCCGTGATTCGGCCGCGATACGCCCGCAGTGGGCTGTGTGACCGGGCCTTAATGCACAGCGCATCTCGTCGATATTGCTGTTTAGTTCTGCTAGCCTTTTAGTGAGATCAAATAGTGTTGAGAAGGACAGTAATAAAATATCTTTGTTAAGATGGATGGATATAAGAAGAGAGACCCGCAGTGAATTCAACCCGGACCACTTGACATCGGGTACCGTAGGTACATGACAGTGGTACCGTAAAACGTCAACGTGTTTCTATCACTGAACTTTCGAACAAAACTCTTGCTCAGCAAAGATGGAAAATGTTATCAAATATTATTTAAACCAGTATGAATATTAGTAACCGTAGGTTTCCAGGCAATCGAATAACACCTGCACGCATGCTAACACACACACACACACACACACACACACACACACACACACACACACACACACACACACACACACACACACACACACACACATACACACAGTGCGGTCAACTAAATGATTGGATCATTGGTAAGACATAGCGGTTAGTTTGACCTTGTGGATGTGTGGATATGCGGGGATGTGGTAGCGCTAGTAGCGACTACGATTTAGCCCTTGCAGTGGCCACGCATTAGCCCTGCATGTTAGCCCTACCAGCACTGATGTGTTAGCCCTAGCAGTGGCTACATGTTAGCCCTTGCAGAAGTCATGTATAAGCCCCAGCAACGGCTACTTTTTAGACTTAGCGGTGACAAAGAGTTAGCCTTAGCACCAGCTACATGTTAGCACTAGCCACGGCTACATGGCTTGTCCGTCCAACTTGCACTACTGTGGGACGGACGCCACCTCCTTCACACTATCAGCGTGTGAGAATACACATGAACTGGTCCAGATGTAGGCCTTGTATGTACTTGTCTGAACCGAGACAGATATAGAAAGATAGAGAGTTAGTGAGGAAAGGTGAGAGAAGATAAAGATAGAGTGTGAGACGTACGCTATGTAGTCTAGGAACCCGAGTGGCAGCGTGGCCAAAACAAACAATGTGACACTTGTGGGACAATGCAACCGCATAACACAGTGTAGACAGATCCAAGGGGATAACAGGGGGGATTAGGTTGCAGGTGTGTGTGTGTATGTGTGTGTGTGTGTGTGTGTGTAGGGGGGCACATACATTATGATCCCATCAGGGAGCCAAAGGCATCTGTATCGCTTCATCGCTATTACCCCCCCCCCCCCCACACACACACACACATGCACACACACATGAACCCGTTGGTACTCCAGTGTTTCCCCACTGCACACCTCACAGCTAGATCACACAGGCTCCCGGTGGGAGAGATGTTTGGGACTCCATCTGGTTGCTGCTGGGTGTGTACTCAGTGAGCGCGTGAGAAGGAAGCAGAGATGAGCAGCTTGTTGAGATCAAAGTCCCTGAGTGCTCTGGTAGCTGATTCCTTTCATTGAGGCATTATGTATATTTTTTTGCACGGATGGTAAGGCGAAGGGAACACTTCACAAGTAGACGTGGTTTATGCCATATTTATGTATCGGCATGTATTCACTTAACAGATGTCCTTCCATTTCTCGATTGAACCGTGGGCGGCATTCACACATGCTCTCAGTGAACACAAAGTTAAACGTGGACACAAACCATATGTTTGTTTCTATCTGCTCAACCGTCGCGGCATGGGTGGGGAATTTCAAGTATATTGTGTTCAGAGGCTGGAAAGTCTAGAGTTTAGAGAGTTTGACAATTGCATTGGGCGGTAAACACATTAATACAGCACATACTCAGAGGTACTCAACATCTCAACATCTGAAAGCCTTTTGTGAGCCAGGGCCTTCTTAGTGGGAGATGGACATGTCCTTGTGTTCTAGGGTCCTTGAGCGATGCACTTCAGCTGCGGTCCACGGGTGTCGCCGCGCATGGAAGTGTGTCGACATCCGCTTGCGACCGAAAGGATGGACCGTAGAGGAATTACTTAAAGCCGTCGTTGTTCCTCTGTAGTACCGCTTCATGTGACCGTAGGTTGTGTTGATTATGTATGATTGTGTGTAGGGTGATTGCATTTCTTGTGTGTTAATGTATTTGTGCCACTCATCGCACTGTGTTGCAGTTCCTTCAAACATCTCATCGGGGGTCTGGAGGACGTGTCCTGTAAAGGACTGGAGGACGCAGACGCTAAAGCCAGGTACGTCTTCCACCGGCACCCCCACTACCCTGGACCAACTTGTCTACTAGTCTCCTAGTCTACTCGTCCCCTGGTCACATACTCACACCTTTTGTGTGAACAGGTGACTTACCTTTACTATCTACTAATAATATTCATTCACGTTCAAATGCTGAATTTTATTCTAGGTAGTCTAAGTGTATAATATTAATATTTGTCTCTTCCCACTGTACAAATAAATAATCCCATTAGTTCTTGGTTTTGATCCCAAATGTCTGCAGTCTACTACTAACTCCTACCAGCTCCCAAATGAAATTGAGGCACTTTGGACTAAATGGCTCAATCCGGAATAGTTTTAATTATCATTGGAATCCTAAGTGATGTTGAACTCTCAAGTCTGTTCCCTAACACATCCTTGAACGACCTCCCGTCTGAGTTAGAACCTCAGACGCTGACCTCTGGGTGTATCTGCCACGGAAATTAATATGCAGTCCGTCTGCCGTCGCCATGGAAACAAGAGTAACACCATAGTAGTAGGCCCAGGACACCCTTATCGCGTCGCTACCACACAAGCACCTTGGGCCTTGTCTGGTGTGTGCGTGTGTGTGTGCGTGTGTGCACACCCATGTGGCCCTGTGTGG
>OOFH01120743.1:0-11117 GCA_900323355.1 Merlangius merlangus | reverse complement strand
CCCTTTTCCCCCCCCCCCCCCCATCTCTCTCTCTCTAGGTCGTCCTCAGACGAGCCCTCCATCGTTGCTTCCAGTCATCCCGATTCTCCATACATCTGACCAGTTCATTGGTACTTTGCGCTCCTGCATCCTTCTTGAGTACATCCACGTATGTTTGTGTAGGAAGTCCTCGAGACCGATGCCCATGGTTCCCATAGTACCAATTTGCTGGCAGGCAGCTCTTGGTGTCTTTTGAAGTGTCCCGCCAGTCTCATTCTCCTGACAGCTACTTTCTCACTCACCCTTGGTATTCCTTCAAACAGGATCCTGTAGGTAACATGTGTACTCTTGCTGATGTTAAGTACTGCACGCAGCATTCTGGTGTAGCACCCTTCTCAAGACTTCTGCCAGGTTGGCTTCAGGGACCAGCATTCGCTGCCGTAGAGGAGAACAGACTCTACCGTTGCATAGAAGAAGCTGAGTTTGATTTGACGGGGGAGGTTGGCGTTCCATACACAGGTCATGCAATTCAGGGCCCTCCATGCGAGTGCCTTCCTCACCTTTAGGTCCTTCTCGGATGAGTTGACCCATGAGCCCAGATACCTGAAGTCCTCGACTTCCTTCAGCACAGTGCCACCAGTTGTTGTCAGCGGTTTAAGTTGGAGAGTTTCCCCCTGCCGGAGCTGCTCATCCGCTGGTCCACAAAATCTTAGCGATGCTCTGATTGGAGGGGAGTGGGGAAGTGGGAGGTAATATTCAAATGCGCCCCCTTCCTACGTAGGAGGGGGCGCCGAAACTGACTTGCTCGTTTGGTAGCTGGAGGCGGGCTGCTTCCAGAAATGCGTATCTCACTCAAAAAATCATGTCCGGACTTTTTCAAAGTTTGTATGCGTGTGGGGGCACCATGTACCAACAACAACACCCCAAATCCCAGGAAAAGTGGTGTTTTCATAATATCTCCCCTTTAAGGTACTACGAGCCAGGAAATCATGTCCCGTTCTCGCTAGAGCAGGTCGGACGTACCGGCCAGTGATGCCAGTAACGCGTTACTGGCATCACTGACCAGTAACGCGTTACATAGTAACGCGTAGTGCGTTACATAGTAACCCGTTACTGGCCTCGGATCACTTTTTCAGTAACGAGTAATCTAACGTGATACTTTTTCAAAACCAGTAATCAGATTAAAGTTACTCATTGGAGTGGTGTGTGTGTGTGTGTGTCTGTCTGTCTGCCTGTTTGTGTGAGAGTGGGTGTGCGTGCGAAGCATAAAAGCCGTTTCACACCGGTGCGATACGAAATTGCGGCACGGATTTGCGGAATATCCGTGCGGCAATTTTCCGCATGTGAAGGATGCACACTGAGTCCGGTGCGAAATGTTCGCATTCTTGTGTTCTAATTTCGCAAACGAAAAAAAAAGTCCCGGTGTCGTGCCCAAAAGTGATCGTCTGCCAAAATCTGATTGGTGGCTGCGGGAGCGCGCACAGCAGCCCGTTGAGCGGTAGCGCTATAAAACGTCTGATTTTCTTTAGATTAAACGGTCATAATATGCATATACACACTCAACTGTACGTCCGCAATTATATCAAAGGTATGTGTCTTATAAAGTTTAACGTTTGTTACGTAATTATCACAACTGTGGCCAAGAGCTGCGCCTGTATCATCCACGCTTCAGACAATACTTTAGGATGTCGATAGCAGTCTGGAGATACTGGGTCCTCACCTCAGGAGGACACGAACAAACTACCGTGAGCCAATCGATCCTGAGCGGGAAGTGACATCATACAAAGCAAACGATTTCATTGGTCAAGCGTGTAGTTTCGCAGACGGAATTCCGCAGACGACAAAGTGGTTACAGATTTTTTTTTTTGCCGCACGAAAGTTCCGCCCTGGTGTGCAAGCTCACATTATAACCCATGAAATCATTTTTTATAAATTTCCGTGCGAATAATCCGCATGGAAATTCGCACTTGGTGTGAAACGGCTATTACATGGGTGATCCTGGGCCTTACTAATGGGAAATGAGAACAGCCCATATTAAGACAGATCCACTGTATTGTATCATTAATTTGAGGGCGGCTTTGAGTTAAAGAATATACCCTCATGTTACTGAGATTTGGCAGGGATTGAATTGCACCATGTGAACATGGAAGCTATTTGAAGAATGTTATATGGGCTGTATGGGCTTCCCTTTGATGGCTTAGCAATATAAGGCTTGTTATTTCTGCCATGTCCCATGGTGCACACACTCGTGACAGCTCTCTTGTCCATTGTTTTCCCTTTGTGAAAAGTGTTCATCATAATGATGATGATAATGATGCTTGTTAAGTTTCCTTGTCAGGCCCACATAAGTTCCAAGCTATATAAATTCATTTTTCTGGATTCATCTCACCTTCTTAGCCATGTTTGGCTAATTTGAAATGTGAAATACAATTTAAGCAAAAGTAATGAAAAGAAGAGAACCCCAAACCCTATATGTGGGCTGATGCTAGATAAGGAAGCAAATTGCACTGTTGGATTCAGCTAATGGGTAGTATGAGATAAACCATGACGTGCAGCTTTTTACATAACTATTATATAGGGGCTAGGAGTTCTCTTATTTCCATTACTTTTGTTTAAAATGCGAACCCTTCCACTGAATAAATTGATTCACTTTGTTTAAGCCAGCATTTCAAGCCTCTCAGCTTCTACATAAAGCAAATTGTAAAAGCCCTTCAGATTTTGAGGGTAACAACAACAACAATGGAAGGTATCCTCTTTACTTTGGAGACCTTCAATTAGCACTGTATTTTCATATTCCTAAATGTATATATTTATGTTTTACAGTTCACAGTAGGTGCTTTGAGCCTCACTGAAACACACACGTTTCAATCTGGTCAAAAATGATTCCGAACTTTTCACTATTATAATAATTATAAATGATAAGGTCCAAGTGTGTCTATGAAGTGAGATTTCAGAAATCTAGAGTGTATTGTTTTTGTGACAAGTATCGTAGCGAAAATCAAGTATCGTAGCGAAATACAGTTTGTGTCGTGTTTTATTTCTCTACGTATCAACAGTAGGGCTAGACCGAGTGAAAAGACTAAAACCAGCCCCCCTTTCCATTTCGGATCAACGAGCAATAAGTCTTCCAACAGAATGTATTTACAAAATGCCAAATAAAAGAAAGACAGAAACTGTATTTCGCTATGCTACTTTATTTGGACTGCAACGAACACCACTAACCACTTGGTGAGTGGCACATTTCTGAAAACAAACGTTTACGGTTGTTTTAAGGACAGGTTTTTGAATGTCCATAGCCAGCCTTTCCGAAGCAGGCAGGGGCGATTCTAAATGAGCCAAATACCTGAGATAGGACCAATAGTGAAAATTTCGGTGTCAACCACTGTACTTCATCCTAGACAAACCAGAAGCGGGGCTCAATGTTCAAAACACCGGAATTGTCCTTTAAGGCGGTTTTGGGATCTAAAACTTGGCTTTTGCCTTGGGACTTTGACTCATTAGGCTGGCACATTGTCTTGGCTCTGGGTTTACAGTAGTTTCCTGATGATAGAGGTAGCCAAGATACAGAATAGTTCAGGATTGATGCTTCTCAGTATATAATATTCTCCTGACTCAAATTTAGGGATGGGGACCGAAACACGGTTCAATCAAGGACCCGGTTCCACTTTTTTCAAAACCCGAAATTCATTAACGTTTGGGCTTATCGATACCACTATCGAGTCCCGTCGTTTATTTTTTATTTTTTTGTCCCAAAGGTCCTGTAACGTAACATTGTGTCCCTCGAGTCGCATCACGGCATTCAAAGCAAATCAATCCAATCACTGCAGTGTGTCCACCAATGTTTTTGAATGGAATTGTAAGCAAACTTTTTACAAGTATTGTAAAAAGTATTACAAGTAAAACAAGTGAAGTCAGTCTGGCAGTTAACTTTGCTTGCAAGGATGGCTGAACGGGCGAAAAGGGCGAAAATCTTTTATTGTAAAGGGGGGAACACAACCTCAATGGCCAAGCACATTAGCACTGTGCATCAAATAAAGGCCAAATGCAGTACCTTCGACTGTCTCCTCCTTCTCCTATCGCACCACAGACAGGCCCGTCTTAATCATCCACTCAAAGTACGAGCGGTAATCGCACACAGACATTGTCGCTAGTCCCGTCAGTTAAAAATAGTAATCCAATTGTGGAATCAGTGTTCGCTGTATTACATTGTATAGTATTTTAATCATTTTAGTACATATCATTAAAACTACTGATGTCAATATTTATTAGGAATTACATATTTAATTTAAAATACAATTATTTATTTCCTAAATATTTTCCTCATCACTAAAAACGCGTTGTATTTCCACCAATTAATCGAAAAGTATCAATAGTGGTAAAGATAAAGACTCGGATCATTAAGGAGTATCGAAAATGGCATCAATATCAATAAATATTAATGATCCCCATCCTTACTCAAATTTGTATTGGGTGATTTTAAAGTTTTCTTCATCACTAGACCAATTTCTAAGGTAATGGGAATACCACCTAGAGGATTATTAGTTGGTAGCTCTTTAGTTGTTTATTATTAGCACAACATATTAATAAATCATGTGATGAAGTACAACAAAAATAAAGAGGTTTTAGTAGAGGAAGGTTTAGGCGAAAACTCCAAATTGGGCTGGGCGTTTCGCCAAATTAATAGATATTTTCAAAGTTAAACTAATGTAGTTTTTTCCTGTTTTTTCTCTTAACAAAATGAAAAAGACCAAAACATATGGATCATCCCTACTATCTTAAACTATCTTAAAGAAGGCCTTTTTCCTAATCTATAAATAGGGGCATATCTTTTATGATGTAAGATGTCAACGCATCTTTGATCACTGCCACCGTGGGCCTTTCTGGTCTTGAGGAATAACTGATGCTGTGGCCAAGGTTGCCTGTTTCTGTGCAGGCGCTTTGCGTCTTGAACTGGCCTCTTCTTCTGTTTGTGCTGCAAACACCTGCCATTCCACAGCATGTCTCTGTGGCAGGTGCTGGAATTAGTTGGTTGTGTTTCCCATAAACGTGGTAATGTGTCTTATATGATTAAGTTGGTTGTGTTCCCCATAAACGTGGTAATGTGTCTTAATATGATTGTCAACACAGTCATCTATGTAGACAACGCACAGACAATGTGTAGTTAACATGTCCAAAATGTAACTAGCTTTCCATCGTCTGGGCAGCGGTTTAATGCTTGATTTTGACGATCGCTTCAGCAAGAGAGTTATAGGCTTCCCGGACAATTACAACACACAGTGTGTTGTTGATGTGTGGAGCTCCGTCTGAGCAAGGCTTAAGCCTCTCAGTATAACGCCACGGTCAGTGTGTGGTTAATTTAATATGCCACATTGTTAATTATAGCTTACACACAACAACGTAACTAGAGAAGTATCACAAAGTTGCCGTGGGTTGTAGAATGCCTCCTCATTCCCAGAGCCCTCCGCACAAGCACATTTAGTTTTTACATGTGGGATATGCCACTTGCAATCCCAGTTACAAGAGGAGGTTCACTTGCTCATTAAGAGAAAACAAATCTGTGGAGTCTAGAACTTTTATAAATCACGGTATTGCGGTTCAGCCATCTCACAGACTGTAGGAAAGTATGGCCACCAGATAGCGATGAAGAACATTTGTTCTGATCAAAGGCAATTTACCTATTTCCTCTGAAACTATCTCTTTGCTAATAAACATTGATTGAAAACATCTGCGTTCAGTATAAGATGGTGTCCAGACACTAGATTTCCCTTTAGGTAATGGTGGTTTTATGCATTCAAACACAACATTGATGACAAAGACAACAAAGGTAAGACATAATCATTTCTTGAAAATAGAAAAAGTCAGCTTGCATTACGACACAATATGGAAATAGGTAAAAAATAGGTTTCAGTTTTCTTTTCTTTCTAATCTTTATTTTTTATGTCCTTAAAGAAAAAGCTGCTCTTGAATTAGAAGTTCTTGTGTCTGTCTGTGAGTTTGCGTGCATTCTATGCGTAGGCTGAATCGCAATCGTGTCAAGACAAATCAGATTGGCCAATACACACTGAAGATAAAAAAAATAAAATAATAATAATTCTGATTATTAATTTATCTGCATCGAGACGGAATAGTTGTAGAGAGAATCGCGATGCATCGATCAGTTATTTTTCCCACCTCTATATCACTGTATGATTTGAGGCATAGGTGGTAACAGTAATATATAACGGTATGTTAATTGTATCTTCTAATTTAAGTGTAAATGCTTCTGAAGGGGTAAAATACTGGTTAGGCTGTAAAACTGCATAAAAAAATGCAAAATCTTTTCTCAAGTTACTTCCATCTCTGAAAATCACAAATGTTTAATATTATTCATTTCTTTCTCCATTTGCTTGCGGACCTTGCTGTATAGTTTTGGCATCTCAATTTAGCTGAAGTGTGTGCAGGCAGGTAACTCGTATCTGTGATAGAGTGTTTTAACCATCTCTTTAAAGCCCTTTCTATCAACATTTTGAAAGAGAACCATGTTCTTACACAGGTAAACAGTGATGGCGTTTGTTATCTCGTTCCACCTCTGGCTTTTTTTGTCGTCAGGGTTGGCTTTGGAAAATGCCTGTGGAAGCGATATCTGAGCTGCAGAGAAAGCTTCATGCTACCAGCGTCTGTCTCGTATGGTGTGGAATGAGAGCTTGTGAAGGGAATTCCGCAAGCAGGCAGGCGCGCAGAAAGCTTGCCTGCCTGCTTGCGCTATATAGCATAATGCCTGAGAAGGCAGTATCACTGTCAAATCTGTCCCTGGGAAAAGTAACGTTGCGCCGAATTGAAAAAGGAACTACGTTTCGTTACCATATTTTCAGTAGTTACGTGTAACTTTACTTTTTACATGAAAAAGTAGTTACGTTACTGTATTAACGTGTTACTTACTTTTTAACGCGTTACGCACAACACTGTCTACCGGTCACACCGGTTTCACGGTAACGTCAAAATCCATACTGTAGCGTAAATTCACACCGGTGTATTTTCTTTACCGTTTATACCGTGCACCCCTAATAGAAATACAGTTATGCAATACACAACTCTTGTTGTTGCATGCTTTTAATTTTATTTGGGGTAATAATGGTCTTTAATTTAACTAACAAAGGTTGTGATAGACGAAAAGTTTAGAATCTGATCTTGTTATCGGTCTGCCAGATGATTGCCAGGTGATTTATTTGAAGTAAGCCCTGTACATGGAAAGCTGCAAAAGCTGCTGTGAGTCAATGTAGTTTTGATAGATACATATATTGATGTGATGGAGGTTTGCCTCCATCATGACCGTTACCGTACGGTTCTCTTAGAAATAAAACTATCACTATGCATACAATGTATATTGATATTATAGTTAATTTTGCTGTCCACCTTGTGGCTTTTTGACCAAACCTGAGCTTCATAACTTTGACCAGAGAACACCCCCAATCTCATTCTGTTTGGCATGTTCCCACTCAGTGGTCCGCGCACCATTATGCCGAGTGACCTCTGCTTTGAGTGGGTGGGGACTTGCATGTTCTATTCTAAACACACTGAAAGCTAAAATGTACCAATGAAGTGAGGGAGCAAAGACCAGAGGCGGACTGGCCGTCGGGACGATCGGGAGATTTCCCGGCCGGCCAGCCAGTGAGGTCAGGTGGACCGGCCCACAATTGTTGTGAGCGGCCTGCAAAGTCAGTTGGACTGGCCCACAATTATTATGAGCAGCCTCGAGACGACTGCAAGCCAGCCCTGAGCATAATTTAATCCACTTCAAGACTCCGGGGAAATCCTCGTAATATACAATATAAGTCAAGAGAACATCCAACCAATATTTATACCACTTGCTTACTCTCTATGTCTCATTCATGTTTTTTTTTTATTATTATTATTTTTTTACTTTAGTTCTTCATTGTTCAGGCGTTACAGAACATTCATGGTCATAAATGAAAAATACAAACTACAGTTTACTTTCATTTCGTTGTTCCTAAATTGACGTAGAACGGAGCAAAGACTCCTGGGATTGGGAAATGCGTTTATCCAATAAACAGCTTGCAGGTCAAGTCCATTTTCAGGAATGTAGGGTGATATATGAGCGGCCCCACGTCTAATGGCATGACCCTAAAGACACGTCAGACAGAGAAAGCGAGCAAGTTCATGGTTGCTTGCTTGTTGTGGCACTCATGGAAGGCAAGAAGAGAAAGGAGAAATGAGGGGCTGAAAAGGCCAGAATAAAGAAGAAACGGAAGCTGGAGGGGGATGCATCTAATGCCGCGTTTTCACTGCAGGGTGCGGTATGGTTCGGTTCGCCTCAGTCCGGTAGGGAGGGGGCGATATAGCCCAGCTCAGTTCCGAGGTTGCCTTTCCACCGCCGACAGTACCCTTTATGGTAGGTCGGATGTCGATCGCCGCGGCAGCTACGTAAACATCGTGACATCATAGCAGCGTGACACAGTGTAGCCTGCTCAATAAAAACAATGGAAAAGTTGAACGCTACACATTAAACCAAGAGCTACCATGGAAGTCGTCCAGCAACAGTTCCTGGCCTTTATGCTTTTCATATGTCAGTTAATCAACTTCCGAATGCAAGTTTTGTTTGGGCGAGACGTGGGCGTTCCCCACGTCGCCCGGAAGTGACGATTTTGTCGACCAATCAACGGAGGGGGTGTGTAGCTCGAATTTTCCGGCACCCTTTCAGGCGTCTCAGTACCCCAACGGAGGAGTACTGAAGAAGAGGGCAAAACGAGTACGGCTCAGTCTGGGTCACGCCCACTTTTGGCGATGGAAACGCAATCCGTACCTCACCTTGGTGAACCGAACCGTACCTCACCCTGCAGTGGAAACGCGCCATAAGTGCTCAAAAATAACGGATTATTCCGAAGTCAGGCATCAACGAGTCGTGCAGGTGAATTGAAAGAAAAACAGTTAGCCAGAGCTCATCATTTAAGTTATTGCTAGGCAGGAGCTAGCACAAGCTGCTAGTCAAATGTGTATGTGCTGGCTGGTATATTTCAGACGAATTGATGACTTAAAGCTAGGGTAGGCGATTTTTTTTACTGAAATATTTGGCAAAAATGTCATAATAGCCAGTCAGCTTTATGTAGGCGAAGTGCTCTGAGGATATCTGCTCATCACTTTGCTCTCCCCTGCCTCTGTGTGCCCCCCCCAAAAATTGCCACCGCTCATGTACACTTTGACCAATCAGAGCGAGGCTCCGATTCTGTTCACGAGCCAAGCAGTCTGACAGTTTTGCACTACTACGGCGGACAACAACTGAGTAGCAGTGTCTTCATCAACGGCCCATAAATTCCCCATTCCCCGGATACCATCAACTATATATGTACTTATGCAGTTATCAGCACTAATGTTTAATTACTTCGGAATCGGACATGGCGTTTCGTCTTCCTATCAATGTAACTGAATTCACATGAACGCACATAACTGACGTTCGGAGGGAGGAGCTACAGCAGGTAGCGTGGCAGGGAGGGACCAGAGAGCACGCAACGGAATCGCAGCGGCTGTTTTCTCCAAAATCGCCTACCCTAGCTTTAATGAACGCACTTATTGTACGCACTTAAACTACATTGCACTTATTCATAGTACTTAATTGTGTAACATCTCAGCCATGCCATAATCAGCCCTTCAGGAGCTGTTGATGTGACTGCTTGCTTAGCAAACAGTTAGGGAGGGGACTACATGCGACAGTGGACTTGGTGCTTTCCGGGAGAGTGTACTGTAGTGGTAGGCGACTGGTGTGGTAGAGGACTACTTACAGCGGCCTGGAAGCCCTTGAGGTTAGGGGTGAGGACCGGGTAGGAGACACCAGGCTTCCTACGGATCCCCTTCATGACCTCCATCTGGTCGGCCATCTGTCATTTAAAGCATGGATGTTAATGAACATCATGGGTTCAACCACACACACGCCTCCACCTGATGTAGCACGCGTTTGGTGATGTAATTATAATCATTGGCATTGACTTTACCGAATAAATATGCCAAGAAGATTACCTGTGGAACCCACTTGGGGGACACAAAGCTGGTGGCTTCAATGACGGACAGGCCGGAATCGGACAACATGTCAATTAATCGGATCTTTGTTTCTGCAGGTACAATTGTCTAGAGATGGAGATAGCAAATCGTGAAAAAAGATCAACAGCAGTTAACTTATAACTCGTTCATGCGCCCCTGTGAATACACTGATGTTTGTTTTATATTGGGCTACGTTAACCATGGGTCCTTAACCTAAATGAATGTTACCTTCTCATTTTGAAGCCCATCTCGGGGTCCGACCTCCACTATCTTCACTCTATCAGGAAGACGTTTACTTGAACTTCCACTAACCTACGTGGAACAGAACCAAAATATGGAAATATCCGAGGACAAAGTGCAGAAATGTTGGCAGGGCCAGATTACTTGAGGAAGCTAGTAGCTACCGCGAACAAATCATCGTAGCAATGATCATAAACAAAGCTGGCATCAGGCATAATCTTATTTATTGACATCCACTGGATTGGGTGACACTTACTGATTTTGCCACAGTAGCGGAGCCGCCGAGGGCTAAACATGGATGACCCATCCTGGAGATGAAAATGCTTCTGTTGATGGTTCTGATGAGCGCCGCCATGTTGCTTTAGCCTGTCAGGTTTCCTTTATCGCTAGAGAGCTTTAGTTAATGCGGTGCTTTATTGCCATCTGCTGGCCAGTAGATATAATGTAGCTACTTATAACCCCTATATATAGGACACACAAAACAGCACGAGGAATATTATGAAAATATCTTTAATTTGTGAAAAACGTAATAAAAAAAAATATTTTAATAAATAGTTTCAAGTATGTATACAATAACTCAAACTGTGATATCAAAGTCTCACAGAGGAACATGAACTAGAAATGTGTATATTAAATAAACTCATTGATTTTGGCACATTTATCTTTAGTGCGCTTGATATTTTGTCAAACCTGGATTTCTTCTAAACAGTTTCATTATTGAGAAGGCCTTTGCATGCATAATTCAATAAAATAATTGTATTAAGAAATTAAAATTGTACCTAGTGCATGCTTTGAATACTTAAAACTTATAAGTAATCGCAAAAACTCGCCAGGATTAAAAACATTAATCCTGAAATAATATTTCCCCC
>OOFH01120723.1:0-12063 GCA_900323355.1 Merlangius merlangus | reverse complement strand
CAGTTTATTTTTTGTCGTTTTCAGTAATAAAAAATGAATATTCTGTAAAAATGAATAATATAATTAAGAAAATTAAAATGTGTAGAATAGGCCACAGTTCTGCTCTGTGCGGAAGAGAATTGGCGCGCCGAGAATTGGCGCACTTCCTCACAAGATCGGTAACCATAGCAACGCCGGTAAACAAACCCTGCGAAGCCCAATCCCTACGAGAGCTCCCCGCGCTACGGCCATCCGGAGGCACACAGAGCTTTTGGCCGTGATATTATATATACAATTATTTATACTATTATATATAGAACGTTATAGGACGCTGTCACCGAGTGTGAGAGGAGAGTTGACGGAGAAGATGGCGGTTGACCTAGTTTCAAAGTTTATACCGTTTATACCGGTGTTGACACGAGCATATTACTCGGTGTGAAAATGTCCACACCGCGGCAACCCTACTATCAGGCAAGCCTATTCTATACGAATACAAGTCATGAAACTACTATAATGTCCACCGTTCATACACATAACAACATAGACGTTAAAGGATTGGAAAAAAATGTCCTTATGCACGTGGTCGATGTGATATGAATATCTTCAAACGGCAGCAGCTTCGACAGGCTAATAAGAGATTAGGCTTCCCTATTAATAGAGTCGAGGTGTGCGAGAGAGTGAGTGTGCACCTTCAGCTGGGTTCATCACAGCGTCGTGGAGCACCGTGGCCATGCAGCCGGCCACTCCTGGAGATAAAGACAGAAAGGAGGGGAGGATTTATTCACATTGCAAAAAAGAGGGTCTGTGTCCCAAACTAAATCTATATAAAAAAAAATGACTTCACAGTAATGTTTCCTGATTATTTCTAAATTGAGATCTTAGTCGTAAGAGTTGGAAACAACATGACCACATTCTGCAGTGGGCAACCGGACATTCCTTGCAAATTATTATTTTCTTCTGTGAGCACAAAATACGAACAGCGTGTGATTACTAATCCCCTGCTCACACATGATGGTAAAATAGGGGCCCTTTAAGAACCTTGAAGACTATGGCTTTTAATTGCTGCAGGTGATTGGACATTGTTTCAGACAACACATCTGGAGATGGGGGGGGGGGGCTCAGTTGAAGGTGGTGGTCCAACCTAGGAATTTCTCACAAACTCATTTCTGGAGTCACAGTATTTGGTGGGCCTCCAGAACAGCAAGAGCCATGTTCTAGATTATATTGAAGAATTGTGCATACCTTTACTCGGTTTTATAATGGAGGGAGAAAGAAAACCAGGGAGAAAGATGTATCATTTAGTTAAAACATTTATTGCAACATCTCTGGTATATTTGAGGGATGAAACGTCCTATTTTAATTTAAAAAATGAATAACATTGAAACATCGGGCTTATTTGCACAGGCTGCATTTACCGGGTGGTAAATAATACAACTTATGCTTATACTACATGGTCTGCTAGTCATCATACTAATACTCCTTGGTCCAGGCTCAAACAATCACTTTGGTTTAACCATTTGTTTAACCCTTAAACTTTTAAAAATGTTAATATGTTAACCATTGGGACTTAAAACTTTTGGACTCTGTTCAAATATTTTCACTTGGCTCATGTATTCAACCTTTCCATACACCTTAAAATATGAAGCTTTATTCAGCATAAGATTAAGCATTGTACAATATAGCACGTATTTTTCTAGTGCTCGTAAAATGTTTTTATCCACCATTCACCTTGCCTGGTGAGCCTAAAGTCTGAATTTTAGACCAAAACCGCAATCTGAGCGTCCACATTCTCAGAGCAAAGCAACCTTGTACCACGAGCAAGGCAACCCACTGACCGTTGGCGAAGTGGCTGTTGGTGCCGGGGTGGACGGCGTCGCTGAGGGTGAACTTGATCTTCTCATAGCAGGCAAAGTAAAGGGCGTGGGCCGGCCCTGCCCCGACGGCCATCACGTTGACGCCACGGACCGGACGCCAGACCCCCTCAGTGCGGACGATCTGCCGCAGGGCGTCCGTCACACTGCGGTAGCGGGCGCCAGGGTCAGGCTGCAGGCTCTGCATCCGCGTCTGGGAGGAAGATAGAGAGAGAGAGTACTCCTGTTATAATACAGTATTTTGCTATCGTTGCTAACAAACCCATTTTTTTTTATACTTTTTCAGCGATTACAGGGGAAAAAAGTGATAATAGGGCTTCAAATGTAAAAAACAACATTAAATATCACAGAGGGATGTATCCACTGCAAACCTACAGAATATCAGCTCAGGATTACGAAAGGGTATATTATCAGCTAATGAACTCTGTATGGAAAGACTCAGGATTTTAGGAATGTGGTCTGAATCATCCCTCCTTCTTCCCTGGCCTTGTTGTTTTGTGTATTTTGTACTTCCTGAAAGTCCAAAACGGCATCGATTCATTCAGCTGTGGTAATTCGCTACGTACCCAGGAGGGAAAATGCATGACAAATCAGGTTAATCGCTGAAGCCAGGTACATATTTGTTTGGTCCATCTCTTTAGATTAGTTGATAGTCTTGCAGGGGCTGATCAGCTAGTTTAGCCCCCCCTCCCAGATCTCCTCCCAACAGGTTCACTCACTGGGTGACTCGGCAGGTTTCACCCACTTGCATAATCCAGGAAACCACCAGTGTTCACGTAATGAGGAGGATGGCCCAACCCCAAAACTTCTAACAATGTGCAATAACAAGGATTTATTCCCTCCCCCTCTGCCCTCTCCAAACCACCCTTGAATGATTCTTAAACCTTTGGCTCATGTGGAAAGTCCACACACACAAAGAGCACACACACACACACACACAAGTGCCGGTAAAAGATGGTATAAGGAAAGAGAAAGTGGAATGTGCCTAAGGAAACTGCTGTTATAAAAGCCATCAAGTTTATTCTACCCCTCCCAAATTTAGATTAATAATACTTCTGCAGAGAACGCTCAACATGTAGCCCAACTTTTCTTTGGTCGAGGGCACACAAGGCAGAGCTTAAACTGCCCTGTTCTTTTATTTTTATTGTAAGCGAATTCAAGGTTTGTATTGCTTTATCCATTTGTGGGCTCGGAGAATGCATACCCCTCATTGTTCAAATGTGAAAAATATATAGGCCCAATAAATACCAAAAGCCTCTGCTGAAATTAAACATTAACAAATTATGTTCCAGTGGAATTTCTGTTCCAAGATAAGGAATATTCACTGCTTCCGAGTCTATTTAGAATAGTTCCAGTCCCTTTTTAAATGTGCGCTTGAATCCACTGCAATTCTTTTATTAGTAATCTCTGTTCTCACTTCTCTGTCCGCTTCCAGGATGACATACTGACCAAAACAGAGTGCCTTTGTGAAAGAATGGTGCTTCACATGATGTTTGTTCACCTACTGAATATGGTGGTCGCTCTGCTTAACCCAGCATCAGTGTTGAGAAGGATAAAGTAGGCCATGGAACAACGTACAATGTCCCCAAACACACCAGCACACTGAAGGCCAGACCTTCCAATAGTCATTTGTCAATAGACAAATGACAGTCAATAGAAATTTTTGAGCACAAGTTGGTGTTATCGACTGAGAACAGGTTTTGACTACATAGAAACAAAAAGTTATGCGTTCCTGAACATGCATCCTTTTCTGATTGTCTCTAGCCGTGCCTGGCGAAACTTGATGTATCAGAATGACATTGCAATTAAATAACCCCATGATGGCCATTTAGACCGATGCTACAAAATGGCTGATTTTCCCGGTGCGTTTCTGCTGCTGTAGTCTAGGGTGCATCTGGCTTGTACAGTTGCTCCAACCCTTGAGGTTTACATTATGTTGTCTAATCTTAATGTCCTACATTACAATGTATTGTTGCATAAGCCCATGAAATAAAGCTCTTTGTTTTCCTTATTGGCTCCAACAGGGTAGTGGCTATCTACCTTCGAGTCCCAGTGAAAGGGTACTTTGTTCTATGACCAATATGCCCCAGGCGACATAGTAGAACTTCCACTTTCCTTCTAACAGCATTAGCTCCAGCAACTTAGCTCCCTTGATCATGGGCAAAGGTGGCCAATTCTTAGTCATATAGTGGACTTTTTAATAATCTGCCATTGTTTTCTACTTTCTGCGGTGCAACTTCCCGTCTTTAGAATTGTCTGCTACACTGACCGATTGTGTCAAAATAACTAAATATAGCCCTCAAGACTGACACGCAATGTAGAGGAGAAACTTATTTTAAAAGAATGGGGCTGAAGAACAGTAGCACAAGTTCTGTTTTCGGCTTGCCACAACCCCTGCTTTTCTTAGACATTTAGGCCTTGGTAATGGAGTGGCAAATGGGTCTAGGGCCTGGCTGCCTGAATACACCAATGACATCCTGAAGGAATCCATGTGCTCCTGCAGACAGAAGCAAGTCACCACATCGATCTAACCCAGTTGACCAATGAGGTGATTGTTTTTTATCAACACCAGGAAAGGGGTAAGACGATTCCGAGAAGATGTCTGCAGAAAATAACTTCCTGTTCCTGTTCAGTAATGATAAACTAATTAGTATACCGAGTTTTACCGGCATCAGGTAAATAACTTACAACCTTCTTTTTTTAAAGGCTCGCAATAAATATTCAAACCTGTAGAACAATTTTTTATCAAGTCACATTTCAATAAGGCTACACATTCCTATTCTACTTCTGATGTGACTTAAATGAACCTCTGCATGTTATTTTCTGATCAGCAGGTAAGTCGAATCTGTCACTGTAGCTTGGTAGCCAAGCAGGCTTAGCCACCTCGCTCATAGAATGCTACTGTAACTGCCAGCATTCTCCACAATATTGGGGTTGTCAGAAATGTATCATGCCCAATGCCCATACCAACTTTGGTAGCCATTGTGCCCTACAGAGCAGTTTGTGTAGCGGTTAATTTACTCGCAACCTTGGCTAGTTTGACCCGGTAACTAACTGAGCCCATGCCTGACTGGAAGGGCTGATGGTGAGTTCAAGTTATGTGGGATAGTAGATCGTATTAACGATTCCCATCTCCTCCATATTATTTGATTGGATATATCGGTGGATTAATAAAGACGCAATATTCCTCGTTTCAATCACCAGTTGGATGTTTCATGCGTGAGCAGATTATAAAAGTTGTAAAATATGGTATGTCGAGAACTACGATATGGCTTGAACGCAGCATAACTCGAAATTAATGCGCCGAATGCCAACCCAGAGTTTCTTATATATATATATAACAGTTCCAATGGGAACTTTGACGTTATTTGTTATGGCTACAATAATATAAATATAAAAGCCGTCAAATAGGTGTAGGTGTTCAATATCATACTGCAGTGGTACTCGGTGTATACAACATAAATAATAAACGCATTCGAAGACAGACACCCATGCTTATCTAACTTAGTAGGATAAGACAGTTTCATGGTAATTATTATATCCTCATTTTTTGCTACCTTGACACAGTCGATGGGGTACATTAAGCAGTGCTCCATGATGCCAGCCACGGCTCCGGCTAACATGTGTGTGGTGGTCGATACTCCTTGAGGAAGTCCTTCGTAGTCCACGTCTGGCTCGGCAGCAGCAGCACACAGCTCCGGTGGTGTCCGGTGAGATGTTACAGCAAAGTCCGGTTCCACTCCTACTGACCTTGCCGAGAACCCACCAACTAATCCACTAGTGTTGAGAAACCTGCCGCCGAGCCACCGGATCTCTGCACCGGCCGTGGCGGCTGTGACCCCGCTGTCGACGCCTGGTGCTTCCACGGCCATTCGCCGCGACAAGAAACCGTCCGCTTCCATTGAAATTGCTTTAAACAGGTTGGTAAGATAGCCGGTGCGAAGACTATGGCCGCCCTGGCCTAGTCTACCGGCGTGGACGATGGTTTCGTTGTCCTACGGTGAGATAGAGCAGCCGGGTGCTGACGCACTAGCTAAAGTGGCGCCGTCCCGGTCAAAGCACGACTGCTTCAAGGTTTGGGGGCGGAGCCGATTGCAGCGGGTATGGCAGTTCTCGCAATGGAAATAAGCTCTCCGATTGGTCTGAATAGCTGCCATTCTTCTATGAACACAGGAATGATATTGACAATTGGCTGAAACATCTGTTTTATCATAATTATAATATAAGGCGGGTAAATAAGTGGGCTGGACTTGACTTAAAGTGGTGCAGCACAGGAGCGAGTCTCCATCACTTCATGTTACGAGATAGGCCTACTGACTGCTATACAGATGACCAAGGTCATACAAGCGGACCTTGTTTTTAGGGGAATTATTGAATTGAATTCACATTGAATGCATTGTGTGCATTTATATTAAATTGTGAATATGCCTGTTTATGGTTTTGATTCAACTACTCAAAAATATATCTTAAAAGTGAATAGGATACCAGTCAGATGAGCATGTATAATGACCACAATTAACTTCAGTATACGGGGCTTACATGGGTGAGCCCCGTGTAAATATGAAATGCACATAGGTACATTTGCTATTGGAAAACCTTTATCTTTTAGTTAGGTTTGGGTGACAGTCAGTATATGGTTATATAATGAACCCTTACTTACATCAGTATGCGACATGGTATAAAGATATCATATGTCCACCAGGTGGTGCTGCTCCGTCCAGGAGGAGGTGACGTGGCTTCATTGCGCGTCTCTACCGGATATACGTCACGTAGTAGAGCTGGGCTTTTTTATTTCAAGCGAACAAGAAGAAACATCACTAGACCACAGGAATAATAACCATAACCCGTCTGTAAACTAGTACCGGCTTCATGGCTGAGGAAGAAGGACCCAGGACCGCTCTTTAACTATGGTAACTAAGTAGTCATGATACACACCAAAGCGTTTATAGCTATATAATTACAACTATAACGATACTTAATGATAGTTACAACTGCAGCCGGCCGGTGTGGACATTACATTCACATATGAGCTCTTTATGTGCGTCTAAATCGATGGCTCCATACTCTACGCTTCGAGTACTTTGGTGCCAAGTTGCCAGCTGGTTGTATAACTATCAGCTATATTAATTGTTGCCTCCCCTGTTTGGCAGCTCTTAACAACCATTAAGGGGATCATTTAAGAACAAGTCGGGGAGCCAGGTCGATGTATCTGGGGGACAATATGTATTAATTAAAGCTCATCAAGCGTTACCATATTTTCCCAGGTAACAGGAACGGCCAATGCGGTCAGATGATTTAAAGAAGGCTGGTGCACCATGAGCTGAGAACTGCTTCGGCAGTCACCTGGACCTATGGCAAGGTAAGCAGGGTTGCTAGCCAATCGGAATTCTAAGGGTTTGGTTATTTAATTATTGAATAGTGAGTGTAAAAATTCGTCAGATTATCAGTAATAACATAGTGAGTATTAAATATTGTATTTTCTTTCCTGATCTGACCCTAATGCATTACAAAGCAGTTGGTTTTATATGAATAGCCTCATATTATGTAGATCTATATAATATTGTATATATTATACAATATTGTATATATCTGTACAATGGGCAAGACAATTGCCAATTACTACTGCAAAATAAAAGTAGCATATCCAGTCCAATCAAATTAATTTAAAATAACTCCCTGATGGTTTAAGGCAGGGGTGGTTTCGCAACCTGTTGGTCACAGTGGGGGTCTATGCCTGCATGGCTTGTGGTTTGTATTTGATCATTGCTGTGTTAGCTGTCACAATGAGAATTCTGTGATGATGAACGATGTAACACATAGCGGCACATTAATCATCTCACCTTTTTGACATGGCGATGGGAATTTATTGTTAATGAATCTCTACGCAATTGGTGGGTCCTGGGGCCAAAATGAACCCTTACAACATGAAGAAGTTTAGTTGATACACCTCTGCTATTGTCCGAACAGCAATTTTTGTGTACTATACAGGGGTTAGGGAATCAGTGAGCATGAGCACGTTATTGATTTCAGACATAGCTTACTGGCTTATCCTGTGGTGTGTTTCTCTCTATGCTGGCTCCACAGGATCACGTTCTCCTGCCTGCCAGCCTCCTGGTACTGCAGTGTGTCCCTTCTCTCCCTGGGATGTGCTCCCCGACAGAGGCTGCTCCTGCTCCTGCTCCTCCTCACCTGCACCGTGCTGTTCCTCCTGTCCTCGTACCACCACCAGCTCTGGGGGCCCCGCCACCAAATCAGGGCTTCAGTCAACAAGTCAGTAGAAGCCATTCGCTAGGATGTAATAGTACTAGACATGGTATACGTCTATTGAACAGATGGTTAAGTTAGAGTTGATTATAAACATGGTTATGTCAAACTATTCAACAGTGCGTGGTAGTACTGTTCTGAACGCGTCGTGGCAGATGCTACATCTATGTTAAAATGTTGTCTTCCGGGTAGGGATTTGCATTTCTGGCAAAAATACTATTCGATATTCGCTGAGAAATATTCGAATAATATTCGAAAATCGCTCAATCAAGAACCCCCACGCACGCACGCACCTCGGATACACGCACGTACAATGACACAGGGAGAGGCTTTTATGACTTGTATGAAATCAATCTGTTTATTTCAACAACTGCGCCAACATTCAACATCAAAATTATTTCAACGTGGGCTTAGGCAGATAGACCTACATGCGCCGAAAACGGATAGCTATTTATTTATTTATTTAACCGAACACAGCCTGCATGACGGTGAACTAGACACGTCAAAAATATAACTTCAAACGGTGTGTCTTTTTACAATTTATTTGTTACTAGCATTCGTAGTGTTGATCAGCAGAGAAATAGTCCCCCAAAGACGTTGAGGTCACTTAGCAACCGAGGACGCTATTCACCACCGAAGTTGTGAAGGCCCATGCAAGTCAACGGAGCGCTCAACAGCATTGAGAAGAGCCGTTTAATAAATAACAATAGTCACATTTATTATTCGATATTCTACGTGACTCCAACTATTTGACTATTCGACGATCGTTGCCCATCGATACTTGTGGGGTTGCCTTGCTTAAATATTTTATGTTTTATTCAGTGGCATGTTAGTCAAGATGTTTGGCCGTTTGACTCTCAAAAGTTCCTGGGTTCAAAAAATGAAAGAATCATGAGCAGTCTACCAGTGTGCATCCTAACGCAAGATGCCCCAAACTACTCCATTGTGAGTTCACTGCAAGTCCCTGTGGATCAAAATGTCCGCTGAAGGAGGACGACATACTAAAGTGACTGACCCTACCTCGCAGGTACCTCTCCCTGGCTGAGTCCATGGAGGCCACAAACCTGCAGGACCCAGCGCTGAATTATGGGGTGGTGGTGGACTGTGGCAGCAGCGGCTCCAGGGTCTTTGTGTACTACTGGCCCCCCCACAATGGGAACCCCCACACCCTGCTGGACATCAGGCAGATGAAGGACCGTGAGAGGAAGCCTGTGGTCAAGAAGATTAAACCTGGTGAGCTTAGGGACAGGGCGAGTAGCACAGCAGCCTTACTCTCTCGGCCGAGGACGAGATACGTGGCTCTGGATGTTGTGATCGAATAAACAGACATGATGTTCATTACACCAGAATACCATATGGTTTCAGTCAATACTGGATAAAAATAAGACTGGATGGTTTGCAACTACTAGTCTATCATTTGGCATGCTGCCAAGGGTTAGCTCAACATTACGGAGGAAGGCAAACAAACACGCTCCAAGACACCGAATCACAGTTTGTGTAAATTTTCCAGCTCCATTTATATTCGCTGTTAAAGCCTGGCTTTTACATTTCAAACTTGATGAAAATGCCCCCCAAATCCCAAACCTTATTTCCAATGCAATACCGGTATTGTTTTGAGGATGACAATGGCCGCTCAGTGAACCCTGTCCTTCCACAGGGTTTTCTGCATGGCACAGAAAAACAAGAAACCTGAACACTGTTTCTGTACTATTTTACTAGCAGAAAATGAATTTAAATGTGAATTTCTACCAGTTCACCTCAATGGGACCACCATTCTAATCAACTTTCATATATTAATCACGTTCAACTCTGTGAGGCTGTGAGAACTCTGTGCTCCGCTGTGAGGCTTCACGGAGATCGTAGTTTTTATGTACATCATCACTCAGCTGGCAACCAAACGTTGGCAGCGTGTTCGCTACGTCGCTACAGAACAGCTGCTAGCAACAGCATGAGGCTTAGCCCAGACATATGGCTCCTAGTGTGTGAGTAGCTAAACGATGTTAAACAAATGGCAGATACCAGGCTGGTGGAAATAACAAGCCTGTCGTACGCCTGTAGAGATAGATGTATATTAATTAAGGGTACATGTAAATATGCAGTAGAAATGGACTTCGGTCCACTGATATGGTGGTTGGTGGAAATTGTGGTGGTTAAGCCACGTTGGCAGTGTTTCACACACATGTCGCTTTATCTCTTCTCGTCCTGGCCGTAAGATTAGATACACATGTCTCGTCGTTGAAATGCTTCGTGGCACATAGTTAATACCTTTTCACTCACACATAACTGCTCAGCGTCGCGTGTAGGTCAACACCTGTACCTTTTTGTGAGAGTATCAGCAGGTGCTCAAGCAGGTGTTTTGACAACTTTGTGTGTCTGACACATTGGTTTACCAAAAGATAATCCATGTAAAGAAAATCCATGTACACAGGTGGGAACTCCTGGTTCAGTTGTCCAGGTACTCAGTCTTTTGAGTCATGGATTTGTGCCTCAAAGCTGACTATTATATATTTTTTATAAATTAGATGTATTTGATTATTCTGTGTATGCTTTAAAAGGCACCTTTTAAATGCGAGGCCAAGAGGCTAGGTTTTTACGACCCAGATGTGTTGTTGCCTGCAGGTATCTCCACCCTGGCCCAGACACCCGAGAAAGCCAACGTCTATCTCCAGCCGCTGCTCAACTTCGCCGCAGCCCATGTACCCAGGGTCAAGCACAAGGAGACCCCCCTCTACATCCTCTGCACTGCTGGCATGAGGCTGCTGCCGGACAGGTAGGGGATAAGCTAGCCAGGGTTCAGCAGGTCAAGTTAAGTAAGTCAAAGCAAGTCAGCTACAAGCCAGCCATCTAGAAGCTAGCCAGGGCCACAGACAGACAGACAGACAGACAGACAGACAGACAGACAGACGGACAGACGTCCAAATAGCGTATATGTTAGCCGAGTACTGCTAGCCAGGGCCTTGTTGCGGATGTGTGTGTCTCGCTGTACACACCCTGACCGCCCCGCTCTGCTTGTGTGCAGCCAGCAGGCAGCTATCCTGGAGGACCTGGTCACAGACGTGCCCATGGAGTTTGATTTCCTCTTCTCTCACTCCCACGCTGAGGTCATCTCAGGGAAGCAGGAAGGTGAGTCCCACGAGCATTCCGGGATATTTCGTTAGTGGAAAATTGTTATTGGATTGGACCAGAAGATGAAGGGTACAGGAGATAATAATTGTTAACTTCAATGTATTTTCCAATGTAAGCGCCGAGCATGTTTCTGATCACTTGCTCGTGGAGATTTCAGTTCCTTTTTGTATTTTGAAAATGGAAGCTGTTTTAAGTACATACATTGCAGCACTTTTAAGTACATACATTGTAGGGGCAGGTAGCGACGAGGGCATCTTTCTCATGGATATCTACACCCAGCCGACCCTACACTAAACTGTGCAATCTCTCTGACCTCTGTTTCCTTGTTGGCTTTGTGCTCTTTGTAACGGCTGTGTGCTGTTCGGGGGGGCATGCTGTGTCTGGCCCAGGTGTGTATGCATGGATTGGCATTAACTTCGTCCTGGGCCGGTTTGATCACGCGGAGGAGGGTGAGTGGAACCATTGCAGCACATAACTAACCAATTGTCACCTCTTGCATTGTAAATGTCATTAAGAATATTTCTTTAAGGTATTTTATGTTACAAATGTAGGCATTTTAGAACCAATGTGTTTTTTTGTTTTTGTTTCCTTTCTGAAGAGGATGCCACTGTGGAGGTCACGACGGGGTCAACGCACCAGCAGCCAATCAGCCGGCGTCGTACCGTGGGCATCATGGACATGGGCGGGGCTTCTCTCCAGATAGCCTATGAGGTTCCCAGTGCAGTCACCTTCAGCTCCCCACAAGAGGTGAGGAAATCATACTAACAGGCCTCTACACAGTTCATCCTTATAGCCTGATTTACCGTTTACATATTTAGGCCCA
>OOFH01120714.1:2361-14660 GCA_900323355.1 Merlangius merlangus | reverse complement strand
GGCTGTGTGTGTGTGGGTGTGTGTGTGTGTGTGTGTGTGTGTGTGTGTGTGTGTGTGTGTGTGTGTGTGTGTGTGTGTGTGTGTGTGTGTGTGTGTGTGTGTGTGTGTGTGTGTGTGGGTGAGTGGGGGGGGGTGTGTGGGGGTGTGTGTGCTGTGTGTGTGTGTGTGTGTGTGTGTGTGTGTGTGTGTGTGTGTGTGTGTGTGTGTGTGTGTGTGTGGGAGTGACGTCAATGAGTGAGTTGACGAGCGAGGAGAGCGAGCGGTAGCGTGTGTGTGTGTCTAGTGAAGAAACAAACGAGTCCAGTAGAATAAAGTACCCAGCCTGTCAATAATCGGTGGCCGCTTCATACCGACCTGTAAGCAGACCAACTGCCGGTCAAAGCACACAAAACACTAGAGACACGGATCACACAGGCTATTTTTGCACGCTTGGCCCACTCTGGGGCTCGAGCTGAGAACCTCTACGTGGTGATCCTAGTAGCGACTCAGAGTCGGCTAATCTCAGCAACTCAATTTCCAGAAGGAAACTATACATGCTAGAAGCTATGACTAGCAGCAATATCAGTATCCTACAGCTGAATGCTGAGGGACTAACAAGAACGAAAAGAGACCTTATCCGCCATCTTGCAGATAAACACAACATCAGCGTTATCCTACTACAAGAAACTCATGCTGTGGCAGAAGAGAACCTTAACATCGAAGGCTATAATGCCTTTATACCAAGCAAACACCATGGACTAGCGACGTACGCACACGAGGGCACCCATGTAACATCTATCCAAAGATCAACCGCACAGAATGGATCTGTGTCA
Source organism: Merlangius merlangus (assembly GCA_900323355.1). NCBI lineage: Eukaryota > Metazoa > Chordata > Actinopteri > Gadiformes > Gadidae > Merlangius > Merlangius merlangus. The sequence goes on along the minus strand of OOFH01120714.1, from coordinate 13,848 downwards.
CTATCGGAGATGTGTCTGTAGTCAATATATACAAGCCTCCGCCTGAAACAGTAACAATCCATCACCTCCCTTCGGTTACCTCCATAACTATCGCTTGCGGCGATTTCAACAGCAGAAACACCCTATGGGGCTACCCGGATTGCAATGCTAATGGAGAGACAGTCTCGCAATGGGCTGAAGCATCTGACCTCTGCCTGCTTTATGACACCAATGACGGCAAGTCTTTCTTCTCTGGCCGACATAAGACCTGGACTAACCCCGATCTATGCTTTGTCTCAAACTCATTAGCGAGTTCATGTAAAAGATCAGTACTAGACAAATTCCCTCGATCTGGACACTGCCCAATCATAATCAATACTGAAGTAGGCATGAAGATCAATAGCCTTGGGAAAAAGAGATGGAACTTCCGCAAAGCCAATTGGAGCAAATTTACTACCCTAGTCGATTCGCTATCCTCCGAGCTCCTAGACCCCTCGCGGCCAGCATCTGAGACCTACAAGGCCTTTACATCAACGCTCAACTCAGCCGCTAAGACCTCCATTCCCCGGGGCAGACGTAAAAGCTATATCCCCTGCTGGGACAGTGAGTGTGTGGCAGCCTTCCAAGCCTATAACGCCGCTAGTGTCGAGGAGAAACCATCAAAAAGCGACCACCTCATGCAGATTCTTGGAGAAAAGAGGCAAGCACGTTGGGAGGAAACCGTCACATCAATCAACTTTACCCACTCATGCCGGAAGGCATGGAGTACGACCAACTCTCTGCAACTACTTCCGCCTCCGGCATCTGAAAGTAAGCGAGTCAAAGAATGTCTGTTCGGTCCACCACCTGTCAATCCGACTTAACAAAAAGGAGTTAGAAGTGAGAATGGAGGGCAAGAAGTTAAGATTTGACCCTGCACCTGTCTACCTGGGCGTCACCCTTGACTGCAGCTTAACCTTTGGGCCTCATCTGAAGAACGCCGCTAACAAAACATCCAAGTGCGTCAACCTAATAAGGAAACTCTGCGGCCTAGACTGGGGAGCCAGTTTTACAACACTGTGCACCAGTCCTCTGTATTCCACTGCTGAGTATGCCGCAGTGGCCTGGTCTCACAGTGTCCACACCAAATTAGTCGATGTTGTCCTCAACGAAGCTATGCGCATCATGTCAGGCACTGTGAAACCAACTCCAACAGAGATGCTACCTGTACTATCCACCAAAAGTAAGGCGCAACTTCCAGATCCTCAAGCTTGCGGAGATAGCACTCCTGGCGGAAATAACATCATCCCAGCACCGCAGAACACACCCCAAAGGATCACGAGGCAACACTTCGCCACTAGAGCTGCGGATCTCTTAAGGTCTGGCCCTGTCTCTGAGACATGGTTGGACATGAGGTGGCAAGATGAATGGAAGGGCGCAAACACCAACCTGTACGTCTTCGTCGCCACCCCTTCACCAACACCACCTGGACATACACTCCCGCGGAAGGCATCGGTTCGGCTCAACCGCCTCCGTACAGGCTGGGGGAGAACCCAGTCCTTCCAGAAAATGACAGGATCAAGCCCCTCAGACACCTGCCAATCTGGGGCTACCCAGACGGTCTCACACATCATCAACGAGTGCCCGACCTTTGGCGCCCACAAGGCTGTAGAGGCCTGGTACAGTTGGACGGAGAGACACTGAACTGGCCGCTGAATGTAGCAATCCCTGGGTGATAATTCTAAAGGAAATTACACAAACGAATACAAACTTGGTTTCCTTTGTATTGAAAACGTTAACAATACTTTTTCTTTATTTAAGTGTGTGTGAATCTAGAATAATTGCCAACTACATGTTGCATCCAAGTACAGTGGATTAATGCTGTTTATTGCACTATATTATTATTGGTGCCTTAACTCACTTAAACAGGTGAATGTAGATGAGTATGTTGCTCAAGTAGAGGTAACTGGACTAATGGAGAATATTGAATGTACACGAGATATAACATGAATGTGAATTAGAATAGGATGTATGATGCAGTTAATATTTGATACACTTAAACAGTTGAAGACTGAACAAGAGACACTCAGAGAAATGTTTTATTTGTGAATTTGAATAGAGACGCAACTTGGATGACGAATTGAGCAGTCATGTCTTCATTGCTTCTTACCGTATTCTGTATATTACAGATTTCTTTATTGTTGCCGTGGCACCCAATCCTGGGACCCGTAACACATGTAGTGCAGGACTCAAACATATCATTCATTCTTAAAACTGAAAATTCCTGGATGGCTTACAACATTCTAATGCAGCGTGCAAATGATTGCAGAGCTAGAAAATGTAATCCCTCCACCCCCTTATCCTTTAATTAGGACCACACAAGTATGGATCATTCACAACCTAAACTTTATTAAAAACACAATTGTTTCATAAGAAACTTGTTTAATAGACTTTAACATGGCAATTTTTTTCTGCATTTGCATGACAAATCTTTTGTCCTGAAACTCTTTAAAATCTTGTGTACTGCAACAAGATCAGTGGATAAGAAGCTCAATTTGGTGGTCGTGAGACGATAAGAAGACAGACGGGTTCCTGCCACTATTGGTTTGTAAAGACTGCATTAATGTCGTGTCAAATGGATTGAAAGTGGATATTAATAATAATCAGCTAATGTGTTGATTGATTTATAACTCACTGAGGGGAATCAGCAGAAAGAGGCCGCTATAAATGATGATGTCAATCAAAGCCTCAACAGAAGGAGGGGTGACAATTTAGCCAACTGTAATCAGTAACTTAGTATCTATTTAAAAATGGTAAATAGTTATGTTATGTGATTCAAATAAAACATAGACTACCTGACTATCGATTCAGTTTAACACTCACACATTAAAGTGTGTATATTAATGCCTGTTGGTGTTTTGGATAATTTTTTCATTTAAACATTTCATTAATTTGGCCGTTATTAAATGAGACCATGCTGAAATCTCAATACAGATCTTTTTCTGCATCCTCTCATCCCAGAAACATCTTGCCTGAGATCAGCCCAGTGTGTGACTGTATGCAGTTTATCACCACTCCCACCAACCTAATAAGTTTGTGCAAATAATTCAGAGGTTGGTAGAAACCTGTATAAACAGTTACACAGAAGATACTGATGTGAATGTCCTTATTAATGTCATAATGTCACAAGTTCCAATTAATAAATTTCCTATGACCAGATACAATGATCTGCTGAATGTTGGTACACTGCACTTCTCATCACTTTCCTACTGAGAGAGAGAAAGAGAGATAAAGAGAGAGGGGGAGAGTGAGATAGATAGACCGAAACAGATAGCAAGAGAGTTGTAATGTTTAGCCAATTTATTCAATAAGTGGATCAGCTCTTAATGTTCTAATTACACTTCCTTCCTCTCAGTGTCAGCGAACACAAGCACAGTATCTGTGTGCACACAATTATCCACAAACACATACACACACACACACACACATTTGTGTAGGTGGTGACCTTGTAATAACCTGTGTGTTTATCAGTCAATGTTCCTGCCTGTAAACAGACAAACACACAGGCACTCGCTCATACGCAGACACACACACACACACACACACACACACACACACACTCACACATCCACACACACACACACACGTACAAAACTCAGTCTTGTCCAATTACCATCCATTGTCCAGGTGTGGCTCCCCTGACAGCTGAATATTACCCACAAGTCCTCAGGTTGAATATATTCATCCATGGCTCTGCGCACACTGGCACATTGGTCAATCAAAATTGAATATTGTGTGAAAGAAAGACAGAGATACTGAAAGCAGTTTGAGCGAAGGAGGGAGGAAATAAAAGTGGGAACATCTGATACAGTTGGTACAGTTGAGTTGACAAATAGGAAACATCATCCCAACAGCGGTCATCTGATGGTCAATAACTGAGGAGTAGAAAAGAATAAGGGATGGAGGTAAGAGTGAGCTGAGGGAGAGAGAACATGGGTTAGAGAGAATAGAGAGAAGAGCACAATGAGACGAACACGTAAAGGATGGAGAGGGTCTGGTCCAAATGGAGGCGGGAGATAAAAGAATGGGTTGGTCCCTGGTCTCTGTGTCCCTGGTCTCTGTGTCCCTGGTCTCTGTGTCCCTGGTCTCTGATTCACTGGTCAGGGTGGATCCAAAAAGTGGTCTTGCTTTTTAGAAGCATGATATCTTAACAGTAATTTAACTATAACATTGGCTTTTGCTACTGTGAAGAGTCAGACCCTACCCTACCGTTCAACACGATAAATCAAACTTCAGTTCTGGCTCATAAATAGTTTAGAACCTTTGGCCGAGGGAATCACACGGAACGGCCAAAGAACCAGGAGAATCCCACAGGGGGACAGAGCGTTCCCCCTGACCAGCACTGGCTGCACATCAATGGCATGAAAGCAATTGTAGATATTAAAAAGCTGCAATCTTATCTGTTTTCGTAGCTATCTATGGAATGTGGCAATACCAAATCTGGAGATGCTTCGTTTAAAAAAATATGACTCATTGCAGCCAAACTCGCAGGAACAAAAAAGACTGTGGGCAGGTCAGGAATAGTCGGCTGCCTCAGTTTTGATAGTGTCTATAGCATAGACATCCTATATCATAGACAGAGCATCGAACGCTACTGCCTACTGGCGCTGATGATTTGCGGGGCCGCCATCTTGGAATGGTGATCCACTTCCGAGATCAAAATTGGGAACATAATCCCAGAGAAGGGGAAAAAAACGGTCAGCTATTTTTAAGTTGAAGAAACAATATATGATTAGGCTATATATATATCCTACATATACAATGTATGAATAAATTAGATATCTATCTTACCTTATAGACTGCATCTTTGACTGTTGCTGCAGCAGCAGTGTTTATTCTGTATTCTTGACACTTTGTATTGATATTTTGTATTTACTTTTATTAACAACATTCTTTCCTTAAATTATTATAATGTTTACAGTGATTGTTTTATATGTATTTTTCATGTACGTCACTTTGGAATAAAGCGTCTGCCAAATACTTAAACAACATATATAAACACCTGAAAGTTTTTATATCAGCTAAAACCACCAATCTGTTTCACTGGATTCAGATAAAACCAAATTCTTTCTTACCCAACAATGTTAGTATTTGAATATTGTTATTTGAATGACTCCATTTATATCATGGTTACAATTATACTGTTAAGAAAGTATTGTCTTATACTTTGCCTAAAATGAGCATGCGTCATGATACAAAACTGCTGGTTGAATGTTTATTTGTGGATGATGGATGGAATGGGCTGGAGTTTGCAGGTGGGAATTGATACAGGAAAATGATCAAACCAGAACGAGTGAAATTCAAAATACAACAAAAAGCAGCCAGGGTAAATGCAGACTGACCATTTACATTGTTTCAAAAATAAGAGAATAAAATACAAAATAATTATCATGGAAAATAAATCTACCACATTAAGCCTGAAACACAGACATAACCAATGAAAACAAGTCCGAATGGTGGTTCTCGATTCCAAACTGTGTTCCCCAAGCAGAAATACATCCTCTGTTCTCCCCTCGGACTTTATGCTGCTCCCTGGCTCTCCATCCCCACTTCAAGATGGCGGTCGCATTTCTTGTGTCCCAGCAGTCAATGCTGCGTCTATGTATAGGATGTCTATGGTCTATAGGGGTCATTAAGAGGGTGTAATTCAAACGGTGCTTGCATGATATGGATTATTTTCTCGACAGATTATTGTTTTCCACGGTGAAAATGTGTTTTCGTCCCCCGGCAGTTATGTAGGGCTACTTATTGTGTTTTCGGAATTTTAATTAATTGAAGGAGGATAAGTGTTAAATAATATTTGAGCAAAAGTGTAGGCTACCAAAAAGAGTGACGCTGGACTCGGCCATAAAGGTTGCTCCCAATTGTCCGTTCAATGCAGAGTGAGCAGGACCACATTATCAATCCTATGGGGACATCGTGTGGACAATAATATAGCATGTAATCAAGCACATGGAGTGTTTCCTAGAGAAACAGCAGGAAGTGTTAAGGTGCAGCCACACTGAACGCGTTACGCGCGTTAGATTACGCCCGTGCCTAACCTGACGCTTGATCATTGCGTGTCACAAAAATGACACGCCTAACGCACCTACGCAGCTAGATGAGCCCGCCCAGCAGAGGTGTCTTGCTTCGCCCTGAAGGGGCTTATTTTCGCTTATAATGACCGGCGACGTTCTATACATTATACCGCTTATTACAAGGCTACTTGCCAAAACGAAAAAAATAAGTTCACATGGTGTGTCTTTTTACAATTTATTCGTTACCAGCATTAGTGCTGATCAGTAAAGAAAGTCCGCCAAAGACGTTGACGTCGCTTAGCAACCGAAGATGCTGGGGTTCACAAGTTACCGTAGTAGTACCCATGCAAGTGAACGGAGCGATCCACGGCATTGAAAAGACCCGTGTAATAAAGGCCTATAATATTTCTGTTTATGGCATAGATTTCTCCTCAGATGAGGCAAATAAAGCAATGATTAAAAAAAACAAAAAACGCTCAAAGGCTCGGCCCGACCCTGCCCGAGGATAGTGGTGGGATATATCGGCCCAACCCGGCCCACGGGTACCGCCGGGTCAGGTCGGGCTCAGGCTCGGGCAGAGAATCTAAACTCTAGTGCATGACATCCTCCGTAGGCATTCACAGCTGGGTGAGTTTCACCACCTCCTCATTGTTTCAGCACACACTGAAACGATGACTTGGTCGTCCATGTTCTTTCTGCTTCTGTGCGTCCTCCATCTCTCTGCCAGCGACATCAGGTCAAGCTCAACGCTGATTGGCTATCGCGGCTAAGCGTCACACGTAGGCAAGTCAAAAGTTAATTTTTTTTAACTCTGCACGTTAGTGCGTTTGGCGCGTTGGGTGTGTTATTTATGTGCATAAAACGCGTCTAATGCGCCTAACGCGCCGCTTTAGCATCTACGTGCCTTAACCAATAGTTCCCGATGCAAAACTGCAGATTTTCAACGTCTCTAACGCGCATGACGCGTTCAGTGTGAACCTTTAGGGCTTGGGAGCAAGACCCCAGGAACAGTAAATACTTCTGCAATCCACAAGTGAACAGCGGCCAAGCCTGGTATTGCAGCTGTTTAAGTGGGCTGTGGACAGGTCCCTCGATTCAGGGGGCCCAGAAGTAGATATCTCCGTTCACTCCAATACAAGTGGGGAACAGGAATGTGTCTCCGCAAAAAATGACTGGATATCAATCAAAGGCTCATAATTATCTTTATGCCATGTACTAGTGGCAAGTTTTCTCTTTTCAAAACGCCACCTGAAGCGTTTTATTAGCCGTTTTATGTTATTATTTTTTGCTGAAGAAGGAGGGATGGGCAGCTGAAAGGAGTCGTAGTGAAACAAATGTTGTTTAAGCCTGGCATTCGAGAGGGCCTAGTGCACGGCTCCGTTAACTTCTCATGTCTGAGGTTTTTCCTTTTACTTGACATTGATGGTTTTTAGGCACTGTGGTGACTTTTTATCACTAAAAGTGTTTTAGTGATAAAGGGATTTTTAGACTGGTTCAGCTGCTGCTCAATGACTCTCACGTTCCTCTGCTTGTGATCATTGCGATTCACCATTTATTGATCCATTTATTCAAAAGATCCAAAGTCAAAGAACAGGTGCATTACGGTATAATTTTTATAATATTGTTAATAGCCTAATAAACATTTCAGTTGTGTTAGTATTTAATTTTTCATTTGCTTGTTTAGCTATGTATGACAGTTAACAATGTTGGTGTACTCCTAATACAAATATTTATGTGGGTAGGCTACTCCAACCTTGCTGATCGATGTAACCATTTATTTGTATATAAATTATTGATAGCATTTTTTCGTACATAGTTGGATGGAATCTGTTTCTTAAGCAATAACATTGAATTGTATTGTTTTCTAGGCCAACAAACATTTACTATGTTTTTGGTATTATATGTTGTATGGAGCAATCTTTCATATTAATGAAATTAACTTATTCTTCCATGGTCGGTAAACAATGCGACTGCGATCGCTCAGACCTCTCGCTTATGATGCTACAATGCTTACAATGCTAAAGAAAAAAGAATATTTCTGCATCCGGTACGTCATGAACTAGGGCGTGGCTAGGCTCCCATGATGCGGAAGCATACCTCTCCTTGATGTTGCCCTGCGCCATTGAGCAGTTTACACATGTGCCGTGTTCCAATACCCATACTGTCCGTACTTACTAGCCAAAATTTGAGTACACAGTACGTTCCAATTCAGATCCGGCGAAAAGAAGTACAGTATACTTCAAGGACCCGGATGCCGTACTCAAAACGGGCTAATCGTGAAGTGTGGATCGGAGGACACTCTCCGTACTCAACGGCAGCCATCTTAGCTACGTAGTGGAAGAGGCGGAGCCAGGCTGAGCGCTCAACTCGAAAAAATAATGGATACCGAAGTGACAACTTTAATAACTTCATCACAAAAGTGACAGGTCTAATGCTGCTGTTGTATGGGCTATGTTGGTAGACAAAAAAAAAGCATACATGACGTTTAAATAACACCTACCCTAGCATTGTCTGTCTCCGTCAGGAGGAGGAGGTAATGTCGACCACGTCAGCGCATTCTCCACATTTGCTGCGTTAACGGACCCATATTGCACAACTAAAAAGATGTTTAAACACAACGGGTACTTTATTCCACACTTCAAAGCGGGATGTTTTTGGCGGGTGACGAGCGGCGGCTGTCGCGATCGTCATTTCCGGTAAGTGCATCACAGAGTACTCGATTTGGAACAGCACTTACATCTGAAAAATGAGTGTACTCATACGGATAGTGCAGATAGTGTACTTCCTTTAAGTATACTCATGGAACACGGCAATGGACATATTATAGAATGGACAGCGAATTCCAAAATGGCACCCATTCATTCCTATGAAAACGGCTCAATGTCATCATCAAACCCCCCTGCTGGAAGCAAATTGCAGAGGGTCTAGTAGATGATTGATCCTTGGTAAAATGGATTTTTTCACTATCTGTTCGAAGCATTTCATTACCAATGAAGTTAATGCTATAGGACGGTAGTGGTTGTGCTCAGTCGGTGAAGGAATCTTGGGGATGGGGATAATAGTTGATGTTTTCCATAAAAGTGGAACAATGCACTGATCCAGAGAGGACCGGAAAATATCTGTGAAAACTGGGGACAGTTGTTCGGCACAGAATTTTAACACATTGACACAGATGTTGTCTGGGCTGGGGCTCTTGCGTGTGTTAACTCTCTTGACAATCGCACACACTTCTGTCTGTGAGATATTTATAGACTGACTGGTTGTTAGATCAGGCTGCTTTTGGTCAGTGTTAGTTCCAATCCCTTTTTCAAAACGAGAAAAGAAAACCTTTAGATTCTTTTCCATATCCTGGCCTTCCCCACCCTTAAGAGCTATGTAGTTTTTCCCCTTCCCCTTATGAGGGGCGCTGGTCATGGCCTTGATTGACTGCCATGCCGGCCTAGCATTGCAGGACCAGGTTTTGCTCTACTTTTTGTTTATAAGTATTCTTGTCTATCTTAATCTGCCTTTTAATTTCTCTTCTTGTATCTCTCTTAGCAATTTGATTGTTGAGATACGTTTTAACAGTCTTGGTTGGCAGTACTGAGTCCACACAGAACGTAATGTAATCTGATATCACCTCCACCTGTACATTCAAGTCCGGACATTTAAAACCCTCCCATGAGGTAGGGTCAAAGCACCCCTGGAGTGCCATAATGCTGTCTTCATTCCAGATCTTAACAATCCTTTTCTGGGGGTTTTCCCTCTCCAGAAGCCGTTGGTATACAGGCCGGAGATGTACCACATTGTGGTCGGATGCCCCCAGAGGGGGCAAGGAAGAAGCAGAGTAGGCACCTTTAATGCTGCCATAACACAAGTCCAAAGTCTTATTTTTCCTAGTGTTGCAGCTTACATATTGATAGTAGGTGCGCAGAGTTTTCCTCAATGAGCAGTTATTGAAATCACCCAGAAAAAAATTGGGAGCATCGGGGGAGAGCGATTCAAGTTTTTGTGAGAGGTGAAATACTGTCTCTGATGCTTTAGCAATGTTTGCTTGGGGATGAATATAGACCACTCTGAAAAATAACTGCGGGAACTCACGTGGCAGGTAGAAGGGACGGAGTGACACACAGAGCAACTCAATATCAGGAGTACAGAGCTTCTCCCGCACTACAAGTGATTTACTCCGGCACCAGTCGTCCCGAATGAGAAGGCTCACTCCTCCTCCGCCGCGCGACTTACCAGTGATCCCTTGATCGCTGTCCATTCTGTAGGCAGTGAAGCCGTCCAGCTCCATCTCGGTTGACGGGATGTTACTGTCCAGTCACGTCTCTGTGATCGCCAACACACAGGCGCCCGATATTCCTGTAGGTACCTTACGATTGCCGTCAGTTCATCCGTCTTCCTCCTCAGGGACTGAGCATTGAGCAAACAGGTGGGCAGGGGTAGTCGTGTTTTCATTCTTTTTAGCCTCTGTCTAATTCCCCCTTTCTTTCCGCGTCTACGTTTGTGTTGTGTATAATGAGAACATACCCTTTGATGGTGACTTTGCAGTAGGTTTAGGTCCAGTGTCTTAGAATTGCACTGTAGGAGAAAGTCTCTTGTGTACTGAATGAGCTGGGGAACGCAGCCCTAGCACTGTTCCTCTCGATCTCCCAATCGAGACCCAGGCACTCACACGGGTGGAGCGCCATACCGTTCCGATCAACCTACTCGTCTCGGGGAATCACCATGTAGGGATGTCCCGATCCGAAAACTCCGGTCTGCACCAATGTAGGTAATCCATTCCGGTCAGTGTGTGTGTGGTAATTTGACTATTTTCTTGTGTGTTGCTTTTATATATAATGTTATATTGTTTACAATATTGTTTACACTCTTGTTGTTCAAGAGCAGAGCACTAATGCCAATTCAGTGTGTGTGTGTGGTAATTTGACTATTTATTATTTTGTCTATTTTGTGTTTATTTAACCCTGAATAAACAGGTCAGCTTCTCATTACCAACTATTGTGGATTATTCAAACTAACCTAATTAAGTTGGCTAGTTGTTCTTAAGAGTAAAACCCTTTTCAACATGAGTAGTACAACAAAATAAATAAATTTATCTTTAACCTTTAATACATGCTTGGATCGGCCGGTATCGGTATCGGCCGATGCTAAAAGCTAGAATATCGGTATCGGATCGGAAGTGCAAAAAGCTGGAACGGGACATCCCTACTTACCATTGCATCATACATCAATCAGTCCTGTGTGCTGCCCTGTCAGATGAGTATGCTGAGGTGATTACCACAATGATGAGAATGATCAACTTTCTCCGGGCATCTTCATCCTATCAACATCGCATGCTGAGGGAATTCCTCCGAGAAGTTGATGCCGATTATGATGAGCTCCTGCTCCACAATGATGTTAGATGGCTCAGCAAAGGCAGGGTGCTGGAGCGCTTTTGATCCATTCGAAAAGAGATCTCAGCTTTCTT
>OOFH01120699.1:0-10286 GCA_900323355.1 Merlangius merlangus | reverse complement strand
CGTGACCAACATGTTCAGTATGGACTCAGTCAGGACATTTGCTTGCTGAGGAGTACATGTAGCTGGCTTTGTGACATAGGCGTCCATTGAAGAGGAATGTACTCTCTTAGCACTGAAACATAACGTTAGAAAACATTAGCGTTAACACGTTTCCTATTCAAAACACATCACTGTTATAACTAGGGTTGCCAACCGTCCCGTAAAAAACATAATCGTCCCTTATTTGGAAACTAAAAGACGTGTTCCGTAATGAGCTAATACGGGACGCACTTTGTCCCGTATTTCTGGTCGTGGAAGAATGAGAGCGATTATTGTCTTCCGTCACTCACTGTGCTGTGGCTGGGGCCGCGCGCACACAAGCACACACACCCACACAAGCAGGAAGGCTTCATCCCATAGTTGCGAATGCTTGATTCGCGGAATTGTCCAGTGAACGGAACCCCCGCTGAAGCTCATAGGGTCGCGTAGGACCACCATACACATGCGCGTGCTTCATGCGCATGCATGCGTCCCGTATTTACATTTGTGATAGTTGGCAACCCTAGATTTGATCCATGCATAGCCTACTGGTGGCACTGAACATCGGATGACATTTCTAATCTGTTTTCCACCCTTATCTCATTCATATAGCAAATAAGGCATGATATTGATTATAATCCTTCTAAGAGTATCGTAAAATTCCCCCACACTACCATTGAATATAAAAGTTAAATACGGGCTGGCTATTATTTTAAATTAATGAATGAACTCATACCAAAATAGTCCACACCCATCCGAGAGCAGGAGTCAAGACATGACTGCTTGGCCGCTTTGTATCCATAGTCGCCATGCCAGAGTTTGTTGGTGAGCCAAAGGTCGCTCCTGGGAACCCCACTCTCTCTGATGGCTGTGCCCAGTTCTTCCTCACAGCCGTACCGCTTTGCGGTGTCAATATGTCGCACGCCGCACTTTTTGAGCGCATGTAGAATCGCTTCATGGCTGTACCCTCCTCTATGTGAAGTCCCTGGAGAGAGTTAAAGTCGAGTCAGTTGGTCAACAGTAGGGATCAAGGTTAGTTCTGCAGTGTAGTCAAACGTTTGAGGCCATCGAAAGGGTCTACCATCATCATGCACAACACCTACGTTGCAAAGAATCTATCTAAAAAAAAAAAAAGACAGAGGCAACAAAAGGAGATTACAATAAAAGATGAGCCAAATATAATTTACCTAGCCCAAGCATTGGTATCTGTAGCCCATTAGACAGCGACACCTTAGGAAATACCGACGATGCCATGTTTTGGGAACTTCAACCCTACGTTCAGCTAAACAAAATCAGTACACTGAATTTTTCACATAACACCGTTTAGCTGTTCATGTTATACTGGTTAAAACACAAACACTACTTCCGTAGTAGCTACCTTATCCAAAAAGGTTTTGGGTGAGTTCTGTTCAATCAGAACTCAACATGTGCAGTGACTTTCCGGTTACGCCCACTAGGGGAGGAGCTACTAGACGTCGCAGACGGACACTCTCCAAAGGTTTACTGTTTACAACTAAATAACACGTGGGCGAGAATCGAAGTGAGTAGCCTGGTTGGTAAACTTAACATGAGCTAATTGGTGATGAATGATAAACTATTCGTTTTAATTACACACAAAATAAAGTATTTTAATGACGCGAGTACGATTATTCCTAACCCTACCGCAAGCTGTTAGCTGGTTAGCCAATAGCAGAGTTGCTCTTCCATCCGCTTTCTGGTGCCTGTCAACAAACAGTGGAATCTATATATGATGCCAAATCAACAGTGACGACAAAATGAGGTAAATGTTCTAAAAGTTGCCTGGTAATACTGATCTTGGCTGTGATAATCTAGATTTCTTCCAGTAACCTACGTGTAAGTATTGCTCGGACTGCTGTTCATACGAGTGCACTATCTCCCATAACACAGGGTCCCCCGTGCCTGCATCAACCTCAGGAGAATTCATTTAGTTTGGCCTCTCCTTCTACTGCTCTTGGTCGGTGCGGCTCTTACCGCTCTCCTGCCGCCCGCCGAGGAGCAGAGCCGCATCAATGATGTCCTTGGGGTGTTACGAAGAGCAGCAGCCAACAAACCCTTACCTGACAATCATGTCTACAGTACAGAAGAATCGGAGGAGAAATTTACTATTGTCATTCAGACCTTTAACCGAACAGACATTCTGCTTAAATTGCTAAACCATTACCAGGCAATGCCTCATCTCCAGAAAATAATCATAGTCTGGAATAATGTCGGAGAGCAGACGCCTCAAAAGCTTTGGAACTCCCTGGGACCACATCCTGTGGAGGTGATCTTCAAGGAGCAGAGTACCAACCGAATGCGAAACCGACTTCAAGCATTTCCGGAGATTAATACAGATGGTAAGTGCATATGAGTCTTGATTAAATTGTTTGGAAGCTGTGTTAATGCCTCTGCAAGCGTTGTGTTTTGTTCAGCTCCCTGTTGACCTACTCTCATCTTTGCCGAATTCTTAGCTGTGTTGATGCTGGATGATGACACCCTGGTCAGCGTCCCAGACATCAGTTTTGCTTTTTCTGTCTGGAAGGTAATTCCTGTAGAATAGTTCAAACATAACTGTTAATGTGTCATTGGAACCAATGCATACGTATGTTGGTTTGATGGCCATGTATCTATGTGCTCCACAGCAATTTCCCGATCAAATTGTTGGGTTTGTACCCCGGAAACACGTGGTCACAGCAAGAGGAACCTATACCTATGGTAGCTTTGAGCTGCAAGATCCAGAGATCGGTGGAGGAGACAGGTTGGACATGATTAGTCCATCATATAGGAATATATATAGCCATTCTGTAATAAGGCTACTGACTCTACAAACTGCAAACTAATATTTGCATATACGGTTCAGTGTTACCCCTGTATTAAGTTACCATGAAACCGGCCTTCTTTGCACATTTCTCATTATTCCTTCATGGCAGGTACTCCATGGTGCTGATCGGTGCTGCTTTCTTCCACCGCCGCTACCTGCAGCTCTTCCAGGAGCAACCTCAAGCAGTGCACCAGCTTGTGGACGAAACACAGAACTGCGACGACATCGCCATGAACTTCGCCGTTTCCCTCTATTTGGCACAACAGCCGAGGTCGTTCCAGGGCACGCCGAGTTCAAAGGGCATCGTGGCCAGCCGGCCGTCGGGGCTGTTCGTCAAACCCGTGGACTTCCGTAACCTAGAGAAGGAGGCGGGCAGTGGGTACCTGGGGATGTGGCATCGGCCCGAACACCTACTTCAGAGGTCCTTCTGTCTGAACAGGCTGGCGCAGATCTACGACTCAATGCCCCTCTGCTTCTCCAACCTCATGCTCTGCCAGTTTGGATTCCCCAGCTACGCTAACCACAAGAATAAAGGCTGACGTCGGGGATGCCGTAGCGGTGTGGCGGCAAGCCGCTGGGGCCTTCACGGAAAGAAGGACTCAAGGAACACTCTTGTAACTGTAAGTGTAGGGGCCTTGACTGTCAGGGTCGGAGTGGGGGTTTCTGTTTTCAAGACTCGAGGTTTGGGGCTTTTATTTGTGTTTTCAACACAGGATACAGATTAGGAATGCAGGATACACTCAGAGATTGTTTTGCTACACTTATTTTGCTAATTTATCAAGAATTAATTAAGAAATGTTGAGAGCTGATTACAAGGATACCTCATTGAAGATACAAAGTGGTGATAAAATGGGAAATGTTTTATCCTTTGACATCTTCAGGGAAAATTGAAGAATTATAAACACTGCCTGTTGATATTCTTGACTGTGTGTGTTTCTCAGTCAAAAGAAGCCAAAAAATCTGATGGATGGAAATTAAGTGTTGATGATCTGTTGTTGCCTCAGTGGAAATACAGGAGTAACAAGAAGCAGTTTTGAAAGATGGACGCATACGAACCTGTTCAGTCTAATAGGGTCATTAGTGTAAACATACATGTTTTCATATCAGGTTTTACACATTAAGCTTTGAGAAATTCTTAACAAATAGAGTTGGTTGCCTGTTTTGCCTTTCTTCCAAAACTAGGTACATTTTCTATTAGGTACATTTTTTATACTTGAATCCATTTCAACAAGCATTTTTGTTAAGTCTCCATAATATTAAGATTCATCTTGAATGAACTGATCTAATAAATTACCTGCCATATTTATAAATGTATGATTGCAATGTAGTTAAGACATGCTTCAACGGTTATTGGTCCTGTAATGCAAGGATAGCTCATAAACCTGTCAATTTGTTAACTATTCAGAAGTTTAATAAGCTATTAACTGACACACATTACATGGATTATATGATTATGATAAATGCATGCAAATGTATACCTCAATTTATGCTGGATGTTATTAAATAAACTAAAGTTATTAATTCCTTTAAAGGGGGTTGTCTTTCCAAGTATGTATAATACACCAAGCACAATACAAATGATTTCTAAATTGGGAAATAAACATGTTCAACCACAATGAGCAGTTCATTCCATAACATTAGAAATGGGAACTATAACTATAGTGTGGAAGTAACACTTTTATTGAACGATACCAATACTATACCATCTTGATCTGATACAACACTCTCAGATCAAGCTTGAAAGGAGAGGTTGTTTGCCTAGGGACATGATAAAAAGTCTGTCTGAAACTATTCCAGACTTCATTGTCAATGTTATGGTGAAATGCAAACCGAGACGTGTGGAGGATGGGATTTGTTTGTTTCAGAATTAATTAAAAGCCAGAATCTTTCAGTTGTCAACCGATTTGACAACTCAAGCAGTAACAACACTTGAGTGTTCTCTGTTTCTGCAGCAGTCACTCTAAATTACACCCATTGTGGATAATCCCATTGTTCCAAACTTTGTTAAAGACTTTACAGCTACATTTAGTGTTACAAATGTCACAGAAAATGCAACCATTCATTATTCTCTGTTATGATAGCGCACAAATAAAATGAGATAAGTACCCTTTCAATACTAATTTGACATGAACTTGTTAAATAGTATACAGCAAGAAAACATGTAGCCAGTAGTGCATCCAGTTCTCCTAATTTTATTATTTAATCAGCTTCCAATTGGTTTGTATTGTCAAACTCCCAAAAAACATTTGTAGGCCATAATAGCCGATCATCGTAATCATCATGTCCTTTCATAACAACCTCTTACATGGTTTTCCACAGTGGGATTGATGATGGTTTTAAAAGCCTGCAATGAACACAAACTTTTCCGACTGAATCCTAGAGTTCAGATTTAAGTGTCCATAACCTCCTTCTTGGAGCTGGTCCCTGGTCTTATTCTGCACCAATAACAGCACTCAAACCTTGTTGACCAACACCACCGTTATCCCATGCCTCCCATCAGCCTCTTGAGCTCTCCTGTTACCAGTGCAACAACCTCAGTCATGAAACCAATACAGCTGTGTAAACACACCGTGTTCAGTTCACTGGCCGTCTCATACGCTTGGGGAACGTGTGGGTGGGGTGACCCCACCCGAGGGTGCTTGGCTGTGTGAGGGCCTCATTGAGACCCTGGTCCGGTACCTGGCCGCCTCCCACCGTTGCCAGGGGAACGGATGCTATGCCAAAGCTTCACAAACGGCTCCCTGTTCCTCCAGATCACTTTGTGGCCGTATGCTACGTACCATCTGCATCAGAAACCGTCAGATAGAGAGGAGATTACTAAACATATCTACCTCAGGGAATTAGTACAGAAAAAAAGGTTAACTTGTAAACTAGGATGTAAACCTTTCAGATAATAGTAGGAACACCCATAGGGAATTTCAACTCTTTCAGTTTTCCATGATACATATTTCGACTTTTAGGTTATTATTGGATTTGCTTCCAAATCCAATAACAACATCATTGTTATCAATATGTTACCAACATGTATTGTAATAATGTTTGCTACCTAGGCATGACACTTAGGCCCAATCCCATTTCTACCCCTTACCCCTCCCCCCTTCCCCTCACCCCTTCAAAACAAGGGGAGGGGTAAGGGTAAGGGGTAAGGGTAAGGGGTAAGGGGTAGAAATGGGATTGGGCCTTACACTCCAAAGAGAGCCCCTCCCAGGTGAGCTGCATGATCCAAATACCGCCAGCCCAAAACCAGTCCCGCTGTGTCTATGGCGATGAGGGCTTTCAAGGCCTGGGGACAGAAAAACAGAGTCAGGATGACAGACAAGGGCAGCAGTGCATTGAATAATGTAAATGTCAACAAGTGAATCTTCTCCGTCAATGGGCTACTTTAAATGGAAACACACACTCATTCTCATTTTGAAGGTTACATACACTTTAAATCCTGATACATGTCAACATACATACACACTCTGACGCAGTCCCCCTTGGTGTATGTCACCTTACATTCCCTGCTGTAAACGTGACCATGGGAAGGAGAATTATGCCGAGTTTGGCCTCTGGCACCTTGGCGCACACCGCTGCCAGCACGGTCATCACCGCACCGGACTGGAGTTCAAACAACAAGAGCACATCAGATAGTATTTTAGGAGAATAGCTTTATTGGTATTGTTTTGTATTTCCTTTTCTAACCTTATCATAAAATTAGGTTTGGTGGGTCAAACCGCTAGTGCGCTTACATGGAGGCTTTACACCTTGAAGCGACCCAGGTTCGATTCTAACCTGTGGTCCTATGCTACAGGTCATTCTCTCTCTAAAAAGATATGATGAGGTCATCAAGGATGGCTTACCGCTCCTAATGAGGGATACAGCCGACCAGTGGCTGTCTTACAGCAGTAGCTAACCATGTTGGAGATCGCACCTGCAACAAGACACAAATAAACAGGTGTGTGAGCTGAGGCCGGCAGGTAGCACCCGAACATTTACACAGCAATCACCAACACGTAAGAAATACTACCATCTGTCGATCCAATCCACCTCCTGTAATCAAATTTAAATGTATCGTAAATGGCAGACTACTTTAAAACAAATATAGAGACGTCTTTTATGATTGTTGTTTTTGTTTGATAAAAAGTCACTTTTGTCTAACTTGGCTAAAACAGGAGGCCGAGCACTGGATTAAATTAATTTTCTATTTGACTAAATAGCCTTGGAACACGGAAGTGATGCAAGTGAACCCAACCAGCGAGCCAATATGCATTTTCAAAACAAAAGCCTCCCCAAAAACTGCTCTGACACAGAATGCCATTATCACCCACAGTACCACTCTGCTCGTATATGTACGATGACGAAAGTGTTTTCATGATATCACCAATATTTGCTTCCTAGCAGGGGAGTATTCGTACCAGCGGAGAGGTAGACGGCGAGGAACTGCTCCCTGCCCAGGAGGGAGACGATGCTGGTGGAGAAGGTCCACAACACGTACATGTTGGCCGCCATGTGGAAGACGGAGTAGTGGCTGAAGGAGGACAGGACCATGGGAAGGCACCGCGTCTCTGAACGCAGAGGATGAAGTACAACATCAACAATGGGCAAACATGTGCTATTCTGTTATCATTCACTATTGATTCAATAATCACTGTTATTATGTACTATTGATTCGCTATTAATTCACTGCTTTGGACCTTTTCCAAAGCACTGAATTTGCCACAAGGACCTGGTAGATGGATTGACAGGTAGGACCTTGAAACATTGAACCAAGTCCCTTTCGGCTTGGGGAAAACACCACAGCGGAGTATAGTGTAGTATTAGTGACGGCATGCTGGTTAACGTATTGCCATACACTGGGGTCATTTCCCAATACATTGTAAACCAACGCTTCCTATACAAGCCTTATCAGAGTCTCCGATAATAATACCATCACCAAGTCTGTTCCTGTTCTTCCTCTTGATCTTTGGTGTTCTATGTAACTATTTTCTAAAATGCCCTAGAGGAACTGAACAAAGATCCAACTCACTGGCGGCGGGGTTGGCTGTGAAGTATTTGATCATGGTTCTTTGCAAAGATGGGATTCTCCAGCAGCACAGCACCAGGGCATTGACCGCTATAATGCCTAGAGAGCGAAGGGAGGACAAGCACTCTTACCAATGCAGAGTGGTGATGCTTAATCAATACATTCCAATAAGCTGTTACTATACTATTTTCATAAATGACCATTTTATGTTACTTTGTGCTTATTTTGTGAAATCCAACAAAGTATTCAGAAAAATACATTTTAGTACCAGATTTATGAAAAGCAATAAGGCACGTTTGGCCATGGTTTGCAGTGCTTTTAGGACAGCTATTGGGAATAAAATAGTTTTCATTCGTCTTTTATGGATGCATTTCCATACCATTTCAGACATTTTCTAGACTTGATGCAAGAAGTGTGGTCATAAATTAGAATAACATCCAACCGAGTCACAGTGTGTATTGTGTTCAGCATGGCGTACCAGCAGTGGTCCTCTGTCCCTCGGAAAAGCTGCTCCACAAGTCGTCTGCCGAAGACAGCAGAAGGATCAGCTGCTTCTGGACACCGTTCAGCTGGTTCCACCAGTTGTGCCAGTAGGTCATGTCCTCTGAACCCTGGAGCAAACATTGACCGTATAACTTAATAAAACTTAATAATGAGATTTGTCTCAAAGTTTTGTTTGAAGTGCTGCAGACTCACCTTCAATTCTTTATTTGGTTTTGCTACTTCCCTGACTGTGTCGAATCTCGACTTCAGGGATTCGTACTGCAATATGGCTGCCACACCGAAGGAACAGCCTGTAAACTAGCATGGAGTCAGACCACAACAGCGAAACCTTCCCATTTTCCCATTCCCAACAGGTACAACAGGCATTGTCACCATATTTTGTTTGAAACTGGGACTGGACACAGAACACAGCACGTACAGGTTAATAATACAATTTGATGGAATGGAAGAATACAAGAGTGTGACATACCCCTATTGTGAAAACAAACGGTTTAAAAAGCGTTGGTCGGGCCCTAGGAGAATGTGCTGGTGGTGGTGTAGGAGAAGATTTAACATTGACTGGCTCTCCTGCTTTGGAGGAGGCAAGCTCTGTCTCTGGGGAAACATTCCCTTTGTTTGTATCTGTTCTTTTGGCTTCCCGACGGAATGCACATCTCTGCTGGTTGTGTGGGTTGAGTCTAGAACCAAGGTAGAAAAGGTGCATTTGTTAATTGTTGTAACAACAACACAAGCAAGATATGTTTAATCGGACCTTCACCAGCAGGTCCGATTAAACATTTGACGACATTTGAAAACCTCAAAATCCATATCTTTATTGTAAACAATCAATTACTAGATATGCCTCAGGACACACTAAACCGTAAACGCTAAAAGTACACAATAAAGTACATGATGCAACATGATACAGGTGCTGTCAATGACAGTAGTAGATTTCGTATTTTTTAGGCATCTGCGTAGTAGTTTATAATGTTGCTTCAATAAATCGCGGAGCTCATTAAACTACCAATTAGTAAGGAACTGTCAATGACGCTTTGCAGTTATTTAAACAGTCATCGTTATGAGCTAACGTTATGTCACACTGATATTGAATAAGTAGCCTATCAATTTGCAGGCAAATGCAATTGAATCACTGTCGGGGTCAGCCCACACAATGTATCAAGGGTTATAGATTAGTTTACTTACCTGCTATCTCTAGGGGATGCCTTCGCACATCTGATAAACCCCGTTTTGGTCAAATGCATAACACATCCTCGCCACGCCATGTTTACAATGACCCCTGCAGTCAGTCTGAAGCCCCTCCCACAACAGCGAGTGAAAGGCACACGTGACCTGGCTCAAGACAGCCCCCTTTTAGTCTAGCTTTTCGTGTCACGGTATAATATATTTTAGTTGAATGTAAAAGTGCTTTGCTGACCTCTAGTGGCGTATAAGTTAATAGACCCGAAAAAGAAATGTAGCTTGACTAGGCTGCTTGTAGACTCACTGTAAAGGTTAAAAACATAGAGAAAATAGTTACTATTCAATTACTTTTTAATTATTTGATTTAAATCTGAATTTGAGGATGTTTGGTGTGTGTGGGTGTGAGTAATCTTGAATGTACAAGTGTGTTTGTTTGGGGAACTTTTGCTATGCTTTAATTTTTTTTTATTGCCCCCTGGACAATTTCCAGTGAGATCCCAAGTTGGTCAGTGCTCCAGAAATAGGGGAAGAAGGTTGAATTTAAATTTAGGCAGCTGCACTGCAGTATCTGCAGTGGATCTGCTCCCCTCCAGTTGACCTATTATCATCGGGAAGAAAAACAAACAAACCTATTCATAATGATGTGGATATTGTGGAAGAATTCACACAGGATGTGCAACTCCAGATACAAAAATGAAACATCATGAATAAACAACCATACAAATGATGGCAGTGTTGTTAAATAGAAATACACAGGAC
>OOFH01120694.1:0-13257 GCA_900323355.1 Merlangius merlangus | reverse complement strand
GTAGCATTTTGCAATCAGGTCGCAGTGTGCCTTGCAAACGTAGGTATCACATTTGAAACATGTAAGACTTGTCTTTTTGTCTCTAGGGGCACCGAGCTCGCATTGCTTCCGTTTCTGCCCCTGTTTTGGGGGGAGAGCGGCCAGCGCAGTGGCGGGGGCTTGCAGACTCCTCACCAGACTGCCAGAGGCTGGTGTGCGGGGAAGGTGCTGGCGCCGTTGAATTAGAGGAGTCACTAAAGCTTTCGCAAGCTCTGCCAGGAAGAGTCTCCTCTTGAAACATTTCCCCTGATTCCAGGCTGGGTCAATCGCTGTCCACACCACATATACATTACATGCATGCGCTCGTCCACTGTCACCTCAGAGCCTGGATTGTACATCAGGGGTAGGCGCTCCACCCAGCTGTCCCAAACGTCCCTGATGGCAGCCAGGTTTGTCATCTTGCCAGCGGAAAGGTTGTGTGGACATGAAACTGCGGCAGGGACATAGTTGACCGGAATATAGGCCTCCCTGACTCTGCATCCCACAGACTTTTTGTAGCCTCATTGTTGGACCGATTTTCTCCTGCTAGAATCAACAGACCATTTAGGCTTGGAGTTCTACCTGGTCCAATGCCTTCCATGTGTCCGCAAACACACGCCCCCTTCCAGGTTTGTCATAGCCAGTATAATTTCCACAATGGACTCTGGTAAAAAAGAGTTGGAAGCTGGACTTGATGTCATCCACACGAGACGTTGCACCGTGTTGGCCCTGGCGTCATCCTAATGATATTTTCCCCTCTTGCTCTGCCTCCTCTGTCCTGGAGGGATGAATACCAGAGGAAGTTGCCTTCCTTGGACTGGAATGTCACCTCAGGTGTGTCTTCCCCAGGGGCCTCTTCCCCAGGTGCCGCTTCCCCAGGTGCCCCCTCCCCAGGTGCCTCTTCCTCAGGTGCCCCCTCCCCAGGTGCCGCTTCCCCAGGTGCCCCCTCCCCAGGTGCCTCTTCCTCAGGTGCCCCCTCCCCAGGTGCCTCTTCCTCAGGTGCCTCTTCCTCGCCATCTGTTGACTGCTCGGTCTCATGATGGTCTGGATCGAAATCAGGATCGTTGTCTTCTATTTCTGGGACATCCTCCTCTATTTCTGGTTCAACTTCAATCTCCTCTTCGTCAGTTTGAAAAAAAAGGTTAAGAGCCTCAAATCGTCTGATCGGGCGCCATTGTGTTCAGAATAAAATACGGTAAGAGCAATGCACAAGCAAGATATATATAGGGGATCTGTGAGAAGACATCATACATTTTGTATCGAAAGTGTGTGGTTCACGTGGGGGGATGGGAACATAAGAGCCGGGTTCCCATAACAAAAACCTAATTGGTAACTTTGAAATGTGGAACAAGTGTTATACGTTTAGTCTGGAAGGTGTGGTTCACGTGGGGGGATAGGCACATAAGCACGGGAAAGAGAGGACACCTAATTGTTCAGTCTGAAAGGGGTTCACGTTGGGTGGAGTGTGTGTGTGCGTGCATGTGTGTGCCTGTGCATGTAGGTGTGTGTGTGCGTGAAAGTGTGTGTGTGTAGGTGTGTATTCGTGTAGGTGTGTGTGTGTGCCTGTAGTGGTTGTGGTGCCGGTGGTGGATTTTCGGTTGTGTACTATCTGATGGATGAACACAATCTAGGGTCACCCATTCATTTCCTATGGCGGTCATTTTTGACCGGGAACACCACAGGTGTTACAATGTTGGCTAAACAACTCAAAATTCAATGAAAGTAGTCATCAGCAATTGCATATGTTCAAATGCCTAGTGTGGAGGATATCATAAGCCCGCGAGACAAATAAATGTAAAACAATATTTATGATTGATCGAAAAAGTAATCGGTCGTATGGAGTTATTGCTGTATCAAAGCTTTTGTAATGTACAAGATAACATTTATCCAATTAACATTGTAAGGCTGGAGAAAATGCTGGAAACCGTTGTAGATTACAGGTAATGACTGAGATTATTGTGCGCTACAGTATTTCCAACTTTTATTACATTCACTTTGAAATCGCTGTCAATTCTAGCAATCTGATTAGCTCTCAGCAGTGTGATTAATTCACAGATCGCACACCTTGAACTGTAAACCACAACCTTTTTCAGCCAATTAGAAGTAGGCAATAAAATGGAGCAGCCAGTCAGATGCAAGTATCAAAAGCCATTATACAATCAGATTGCTACAAAAGACAAAAAATGTAATATTCTAATAAAGTGTATTTTTTCCTATTCTTGTGCGAGTTCATGACTAAATTGAGCTTCGTGTCATGCGATGTCGGTCTCAAATCATAAACGAGCGCTTACAAGTATGTTTTGAGACCAAATTGCACAACATGAAGTTCAATTACCATCATTTATTAGCTCGTTACACCGGGCCTAGCCAATAGAGCTGATTTTCATCTAGTGAAATCAAGGGTCTTACTAGACACCTTGTTCTTCCCCTTAAAGTAGACGCAAAGCAATACTCAATAAATTGTCATAACAGGTTTTTTATTTTAGGTGTATATTTAAGAACATACCAAAAAAAAAAGATTAAGCAGCTTTTAATTTGAATCCTTTATTTGACTCTTGTTCTGCAACGTTTCAAGGAACTGAATCACATGCGTGATTAAAATATAGAAAAATAATGGAATCAGTGCGTTAAGAACATGGAATAATTTACTGTCCCCCCCTCAGACGGAGAACAAGATGGAGAGTGGATTCTTTCTGGATGTTGTAGTCGGACAGTGTGCGCCCATCTTCCAGCTGCTTGCCGGCGAAGATCAGCCTCTGCTGGTCTGGGGGGATGCCTTCCTTGTCCTGGATCTTGGCCTTCACGTTCTCGATGGTGTCGCTAGGCTCCACCTCCAGGGTGATGGTCTTGCCGGTGAGGGTCTTGACGAAGATCTGCATGCCACCCCTCAGACGCAGGACAAGATGGAGGGTGGATTCTTTCTGGATGTTGTAGTCGGACAGTGTGCGCCCATCTTCCAGCTGCTTGCCGGCGAAGATCAGCCTCTGCTGGTCTGGGGGGATGCCTTCCTTGTCCTGGATCTTGGCCTTCACGTTCTCGATGGTGTCGCTAGGCTCCACCTCCAGGGTGATGGTCTTGCCGGTGAGGGTCTTGACGAAGATCTGCATGCCTCCCCTCAGACGAAGGACAAGATGGAGGGTGGATTCTTTCTGAATGTTGTAGTCAGAAAGGGTGCGCCCATCTTCCAGCTGCTTGCCGGCGAAGATCAGCCTCTGCTGGTCTGGGGGGATGCCTTCCTTGTCCTGGATCTTAGCCTTGACATTCTCGATAGTGTCACTTGGCTCCACCTCCAGGGTGATGGTCTTGCCAGTGAGGGTCTTGACGAAGATCTGCATGGTTCAACTTTAAAGATATATCCATAAACAAAAAGGCGATTAAAATAAATGATAGGACTTAGGCCTGCGCCAAAGACACAGAAAACGGTAGTTACAAGAATATTTTGCCTAAAAACAATGATAATAATCCCAAATATGGGGAAAATACAATCGGACTGATACTAAGCAATTTTCTAGCATTCAGTACAGCAAACATCTTAGGCTGAGGTTAGCATCCCCTTTGTTTTACCAGAAATGTACCAGAAAACCGTAGTCATCGGATAACAAACATCGACATAATTGAACCCAACACTCATGGATTTTAGTGTCGTTGCACACAAATGTACTTAACGTTTTCTGTTAAATGTAATTATATCAAATTATATTGAACTACGGATTATATTTCGTTTGATTATAGGCATAACTGTTAAATGCTACTTTAAAATGGTTAGCTAGCGGCAAATCGAAATCGTTAACAGAAAAGTACACAAATGAGGCTAGGGGAATCACGCAATCACAATTTTAAATACATCTGTTTTGTTGTCGTTAAAGATTATATTCAAACCATTACATATATCGAACACAACATACTTCGTACTTACCGTTGGGTGTGGTGTCGTGGTATCTGTTTGCCTTAGAGCCGTCAATCGATGATCTGATGTAAGAAAAACCGTAGTACTGGATTTATATTGGCGACGTCATCTCCTCATATCCATCCGCCTTTAAATAGTCCCAATTTTCTTTGGCTGTATTATTGTTAGCGCTATGTAAACTCTGTAAACTTTACAATATTTCAACCGACGTCGCCATGTCATTTTAGCAATAATATTATATATGTTTTGTAATACAAATCTTGTTATCTTTCGGTGCATCTGGAATTTGTTAGGAAACAGTGAGAAACCGCCAGCAGCCCCTATAACCTGCCGAATGGATGGTGACATCATTTACAAAGGCTTCTATCTCAACCCGTCATGTTGTCTCGATTTCTCTTTAAACGTTCGACTTGACCACTGAACGATAAGTTAGTCACATTTTTTTGTCCATTCTAAAGAGAAAGCAGTGGTTTGAGATAGCTACTGGAGTAATAGAATCTGGTTACAATGGTTATATTTAATCCTATCCTTAAATTGGCGTAACGACCCTGTCACATTGACACCGTTATCATATGTTTAACAATTGTGATTGGTTTATATCCCAAAAAGATAACATCAGTGACAAAAACAATCATTAATTGCTTGTGTCTTAAAATACATTGGCAGTAGATGGCGACACATACCGTGTCAAATACTGAAATACAGGCCATGAAGTTGGTGATTTTCTTACCTTGAAGCCAATGTAGGCTATAGTAGGCACATATTCTATTACCCTGAACACCTAGACCGACACTCAAACCAATTAGCATTGAAATCATAATATGTCTTTAAACGTAGCCTATATTGTAGGCTAATTCCAAAAAGACCAAATTGATTTTAGAGAAAAAACCCATGATGCATTGAATTCAATATCAAGCAAAACAAGTGATTGAGGACGTGGTAGTGTAGTGTAGTTTTAACATATCCTGTACCAATTTATAACTCTATTCATAGAACAGATATATCGGAATATGTGTAAATACTCAGATGCTTTGTTTTTAATGTAATCTTTGCTCTTTTTTTCTGTACGACTAGGTCTTATTTAAGTATTTTGATTGTAGGCAGGTTCGAAACTTTTTGCATATAAATTTGAGTCCTGTACAGATACTCAGCCGGACTTATTGAGTTTAAAGTCAGATATTAATCCTTTAAGTATGCAGGTCAGTAACAGTCCAACTGCCTACTGGACCATTCTGCATTCATAAGGTTTGCATCAGCATGTGAAGCTTAATCGTTTTTTAAAAGCAATGAAATATGGCTCTGTAGCACAGATTTATGCTCCTATTGCTAATTAAATTGCTATTAAATAAATCCTCTTTTCAGTATTTTGTAGAAGTAAAGGCTAGATTTATAATTTCAAATTTAATGAAAGCATTTGTGTAGTCAATTGGTTTCCAACAAGTATGGCTTGAGACAAGTGTGGGCTGGAAAAATGTGTAGAACATTGTATAGCCTATGTATGGTACCATTGATAATCTGCTTTCCTTTTGCCAAGTAAGAGTTCTTGCGGAACCGATACATATAGCAATGCAGTTGCTAGTCAAATTTAAGAACCTACCCCTGTGATACCACAACAGTGCACAAAATGCTAATAAACCAGTTAGATATAGACCACGCAAAAATCATAATGCGTGACATCTTTCATTATCATGGCCACAATTTTAAGTAAAAGTGCCTTGAATTTACAGTTGGGCTTGTGGTGTCTGACCAAGAAAGGTTGAGAACCACTTATAAATGTAGTCATCTGGACCACTAGCTAGTCTTAAGAATATCAGTGGTTCGACAATGATTAATGCATTGTTTAAGTCACGGTTGCAATTGACAAAATATCCAAAAAAAACAAGGCAGCTTTTCATTTGAATCCTTTATTTGACTCTTGTTTTGCCATGTTTAAAGTAAATCGCATTTGTGATTTACAAATTATAAATGGCAACATTTAGGTAGTTAACATGGAATAATTTACTGCCCCCCCCTAAGACGGAGAACAAGGTGGAGGGTGGATTCTTTCTGGATGTTGTAGTCAGACAGGGTGCGCCCATCTTCCAGCTGCTTGCCGGCGAAGATCAGCCTCTGCTGGTCTGGGGGGATGCCTTCCTTGTCCTGGATCTTGGCCTTCACGTTCTCGATGGTGTCGCTAGGCTCCACCTCCAGGGTGATGGTCTTGCCGGTGAGGGTCTTGACGAAGATCTGCATGCCACCCCTCAGACGCAGGACAAGATGGAGGGTGGATTCTTTCTGGATGTTGTAGTCAGACAGGGTGCGTCCATCTTCCAGCTGCTTGCCAGCGAAGATCAGCCTCTGCTGGTCTGGGGGGATGCCTTCCTTGTCCTGGATCTTAGCTTTAACATTTTCTATGGTGTCACTGGGCTCCACCTCAAGGGTGATGGTTTTGCCAGTCAGGGTTTTGACAAAGATCTGCATGGTTCAACTGTAAAAAGAAAATAAATACAAAAGGCGATTAAAATAAAGCATGGGCCATAGGCCAACGTCAAAGACACAGGAAACGTTCCAAATATAGGCTAGTTAAATAGGCCCAAAAACAATGATAATATCTAAAATAATAATACCATCTTCAATCCAGTATAATAAACATTTTAGGTTGATATTTTTATTCCATTTGTTTTAAATGACCAGCTCATGGTCGATACCAGAAATCCGTAGTCATTCTTACCCGGAAAAAAACAACACGTCGACATTGAATCCAACTGTCTTTGTTTCGAGTATCATCCCACGCAAATCTACTATGCTGTTAAAACTACATGATATTGAACAACGTGTTATATTTCGTTGGATTTTAGGCTTAACTGTTATTTTAAAATGGTTAGCTAGCAGCAAACAGAACCCGTTAACGGCTAAGTACACAAATGAGGCTTGTGGAATGGAACGCAATCACAATAAAAAATAAAGCTGATTATTGTTAACATATTTATTCAAATCATTACATATATCGAACACAATATACTTCGTACTTACAGTCAAGTGTAGCGTCTCTCTTGCTTCCTTAGAGCTGTCAATCGATTATCTGATGTAAAATACCAGAGTACTGGATTTATACTGGCAACGCGATCTCTCCATATCCATCCGCCTTTAAATAGTCCCGATTTTTTAGTAAGTGTATGCTATCTCTAAAACGTATATGTTTACTACACAATGTTTTAATCGAATTGGCCGTGTCATTTTGACCTTTATTGTGTGTATGTGTTTAGTAAAGCAAATCTTAAACCGCCGGTTATTCTTTCTAGAATTAGTCAGGAAACATTGAGAAACCGCGAGCTCTGAATGGTTAGTAGCCTAATCATTTAGGGCTTCTCTGATCAAGCGTTCATTTTGTCTCGATTTCTCTTTAAATGATCAACATGACCACCGAATGATAGGTTATTTATTTTTTATGTTCTGAAGTCAAATCAGTTGCCTGAGATAGTTATTGAATTAATAGAAACTGATTACAATTGTTTCATAGTCCAAAAAATTGTATAAAAGATAATATCAGTTACAAATACATTCATTTTCTAATTTATGTTTCTCAAAATATGTGGGCAATAGATGGCTACACATACCCAGTCAAACATTGAAATACAGGCCATGTGGTTCGATATTATCTTTACTTGAAGCAAATTTAGGCCATAGCCACATATTCTATTATTCTGTTCCTAATGCACGTTAACATTTGTGCCTGGGGTAAACCGGTTACAGGGGAGCATGGATCGCCTTATGCATTCTTCTACTTGATGATAACAAAGTCAACTCTGTCCTTTAGGTAAATATTTCCCTGATTTGATCATTTATAATTGCATTGTGGGGAGGTTTCCTGGGTGAAACTGTTGAATTAGCTCTGTCTAACTGTATTCTGGGTTCAGTCTGCTGCTAGAGAGGAAACTATACATTAAAGATCCAGTGGCATGCTACTTTATGGATGCTTTAATATAGATATTAGTGGGCCCCTAACACAGTATTTGAAGACGTTCCCGAAATTCACCCTTGGTGCAGAATTACAGCCACTAAGAGCCAGTTACACATTTGAGAGCTTTCCCAAAACGCACCGTTTCGGTGTCTGTAGCTTTAATGCAAATGAGGAGGAGAGAGGCAGGTCAAGGAGGAGGGTGTGGCCCTGAGCAGCTTGCGGCCAAGGTAGTACCCCACGTTCTGTAAATATTCTAGAACACTCCGGGTGCTCCGGCGGGAGTCCTGTAGTGATGGGTCGTTCGCGACCGAATCAGTTCGAATGAACGAATTCCTTCTCAATTCCTTCTCAACCATGGCTGAGATAATGTTGTGTTCCTGAATCCTCGGACACCAGCCTTCCGAGTTGCACTTTTGACGTCATTCGCCTTTCAATGTACTCTGACGTCAGGACCAAGGGTCACAGGCGGCGGGGTGTGTTTGGATGTAGGGAACACTGTCTGGCCAGCTGTTTACTGCGGTGTCCGAGATAAAGTTGAGCTATTCGGACACGCATAACGCCACGCCCACGGTGTGTGGATGGTGAGGCTCCGTCTGACTCATTTAATACCAGTCCGAGGGTTATGCTTCACTGACACATAACGCTACGGTTTACTCTTTCCTTGAGCTCTTCCCAAAACACACTAATATATGTGTTCGAATTCCTGCTGAGACAATGGGTTCACTGGCTTTTATAATTTAAGTTTGGAATGTCTTTAGCACTAATTTAAGCTTCTATTGCTTATACAATATTTTGCGAAGTAGCGCAGGTTATATTTATAATTAAAGAAATGATTTTGTACTTGTTTAGGCAATGGTTCACAGCACCAACTGTCCGTAGGGACAGCCAGTGAACTTTTGGAATTTAACATGTCAAATATCCTTTGTGTCGTGTTCGTTTCTCCCCTCTTACTTTTGTGCTCCCGGTCAAATTTGACCGGCCTGTTTTAACTGCCCTTACATTAACACAAAAACCATCATCACCAACTTTTATTTAACTCCCTTTTAACCTGTAAACAATATTTCAGACTACTGGTTTACATGAATAACTGCAGTGAATAGACACAGAAGTTCAAAGTTACATTCCAAAAGGAACATTTATTGTAAAAAAACAGACAAAAAAAAAATCAAAACAGACCAAATTCACAGAACGTCAGAACATCAACATGAACACATAGTTTGTGTGTGTGTGTGTGTGTGTGTGTGTGTGTTTTGTGTGTGTGTGTGTGTGTGTCTGTGTTGTGTGTGTCTGTGTGTGTGAGTCTGTTTTGTGTGTGTGTGAGTCTGTTTTGTGTGTGTGTGTGTGTGTGTGTGTGTGTGTGTGTGTGTGTGAGAGTGTGTGTGTGTGTGTGCGTGCGTGCGTGCGTGCGTGTGCGTGCGTGTGTACACACCTCTTTGTTCTTCAGGGACCTCAGTTTGTATTCTTGCTGCTATTTGTGTGTTCACTTTTCTAATTTGATTTCATGACAAGGTTGCTTGAGTAGAGCAAAGCCATGCTTTCTTTCCCTCTCTGTGGATTGTGTGTTTTTGGTGTGTTTTTGATGGCCGGTTTCAGCAGCCTCACACAGCCTGAGTCATACTGATTGAAATCATGGGTTGGGTGAGGCTGTACACCTGCGGAAGATTGGGCAAACAATGCACAAATTGCACGCATTGTGTGGGTTTTTTGGGATATATTTGTTTTGGTGTATACAGTATATCGTATGATAACTTCTACTATAGGCCTAGATACAATATAGATTTTTCTTTCTCCTACCAATGGTTGTTTTTTAGGATAATATAAGACAATGTGAAATTGTACGATGCACTGCAACATTAAGATATGCTTTATGATTTATGTTAACGTTTGGATGTAGTATTAGTATCAAGCTGCCTGTTAATAAACCAACACCGCCCTCTATTGGGCGCATAGGGGAACCATAACAGTTTTAAATAAATTTCTCTCAGATATCTCCTTCTGGATTAAGGCGTGCCACTTCAGCTGAATCTCATCCCAGTCAGACCCCGCACACCACAACTTCAATTTGTCATGATAAGAACCAGTCTGTTGTGTTAGATATCTTTGGGTTGTGATTGGTAAATAGATACCGTTTGTTGGCCTTGTTGCAACTATCTTTCGATCTAGCATATTAAACTTGTATATCAGGAAGACAAGTCTAGGCCCCTTGCTTTTGGTTCAGGCTCTTTCCATGATGTTTTACTGCCTGGGATAGGCTACAAAAAAACTAAACGTAACCAAACCCTGTGCATGTTGTTTTTTCGTTAGAGTAAGTTACTGCCACCTCCTGGATAATTAATGTTATTACATACACATTTAATACATACACAGTTACGTACTAGATTAATATTTTTTGCTGCGCTATAAATAAACGAATCATTAACTAATAATAACATTAATGAGTAAAAAATCCACAAATAAAGCCCTTTGTTATAAACTTTAACCCGTTAACCACAGGACAATGGGCTCGGTGACGTCCAGAGCCCACTTGACAGGAGGCGTCATTTCCTTATATTCAGTTTCGCTTGCTCTGTTTTGCCGGGCGGGATTTCCGCGATATCAAGTATGGCGAAGACATACGACTATTTGTTTAAATTACTGTTAATCGGGGACTCCGGTGTCGGAAAGACCTGTGTGTTATTCAGGTTCTCAGAAGATGCCTTTAACTCCACGTTTATTTCCACCATAGGTACGATTCTCTTCTTCTGAACGGGTTATTGTGTCTTGTGTTGACAACACAAGTCACATTGGGTATGTCTACTTGCTGGCGGACGCCAGACGACTTGGGTTCAACCACTGTCGCTTTAGCCGTCTGTCAAGAGAGTTTGAACCGCTTATTGTGTGTATGCGATCAACACGTAACTTGTATGCGGTTTATTTTATTTGTTATCTGGTCTGCTGTATCGCGGTGTAACTAGATAGCCGTTAGCCTTCCCCTCCGTCCACATGAGTGGCCGGTAGCTAACTGCTAGCTAGCCTCGTCATGTACAACCTCACAAGGCTCACATATCCGTTATTGTGTTGCTCTGTATACTGTTTAGGATCGCCCCACACAGGCACGTCCCAAATAAAGCACTAACCACGTTTTACGCGTTTGTTCAGTGTTAAAGACGCAGTATTCATACCGTTTCATGGCGAGTAAACTGGTGACGTTAGTTTCTCTGCTTTTTTGTCTTTTCAGGAATTGACTTCAAAATAAGAACGATAGAACTAGACGGGAAGAAGATCAAGTTACAAATATGGTAAGTTATCCCCGTTGTACCACGTAAAGGCATTGGTGTTTTGATAGGAACTGTTGGAGATCAATATCTGGATGGTTTACATGTTTTAACAAAAGTGACATTGTTCATTTCCAGGGACACCGCTGGTCAGGAGCGTTTCCGAACCATCACCACCGCCTACTACAGAGGAGCAATGGTAGGCGTCTTCAGCTCTTCAAGTTCTGGGTCACCTCCTTTTGAAACCTGCAGACTCTACCCGAGCAAACCCTCCCCACGCAGACATGTCACTTTGATCATATAGTCTCGTCTTTACACACGCAATGTTTTTGATAATTAGCTTCCGAATTTCTGTTGTCTGATTTGTTCTCTTTTATCAGCAATTTTAACTTCGGATTTTATTATATTAAAAAAATTGACACCTGCTATTCATTTCTGCGTGTATTCCGCACAGCCTAATTAATTTGGTGAATGTTGTCGTGTCATTCCTGTTCCTGTTTCATTATGTTGACAATGCCTTACTCACATACTAGTAAGTCAGTGCCCAGCCTGAGCTCGTACCTTCTTATATATTGTATTTTAAGTGTTTTTTTCCTTTCCAGGGCATCATGCTGGTCTACGACATAACCAACGAGAAATCATTTGAAAACATCAAAAATTGGATAAGGAACATCGAGGAGGTGTGTTCTACCAAGAAATACTTCCAGACTAGGCTTACCAGATTAAACCATACATAATGGGAAGCCAACATGTATCCTTTAATTTGTATTAATCCTTTCTGTCGCCTCAGCATGCATCCTCGGACGTTGAAAAGATGGTACTGGGAAACAAGTGTGACATCAACGACAAGCGTCAAGTATCCAAAGAGAGGGGAGAGAAGGTGAGCATTACTGTTACAAGGGCTTCACTTAAAACCTCCAGCCTCACAAATAAAACGTGTACGGCCAAGACAACACACAGACAATGACTTGAGACACGGGTAACATCGTCTAAGGTTAATATAAACCTGGAGGTATTGCTTTTATGTATTATTAGTATTTTGGTTTGTCGTTGTGGAACAGTGGTTGAGCTAACAAATGCTAAACATTGTATGTCTTTGGGTGGACCTTAGTGGACTTCCTAAGAGGTAACTGGTTGTTCTTCCTTCTCCAGTTGGCGCTGGAGTATGGCATCAAATTCATGGAGACCAGTGCAAAGGCCAACATAAACGTGGAAAATGTGAGTTGGCGCTACTATTGTCTTTGTCACATAATAATCAAACCTAAGTGTTTTATATTGTTTTGTAACACGTGTGTTACTGCTTTTCTCAAAAGGCATTTTTGACGCTTGCGAGAGACATCAAGTCAAAGATGGACACAAAATTGGTGAGCCGAAGCGTTTTGTCTTTATCTGATTCATATCCTTCCTGTACTTGGTTAGTGATGAAGGAGGAAGTGCTCTCTGACAAGATTAGAAACATTGCCCTACCTGTACCATTGCATCCTTATAAATGGCGTAACCACAAAACGCTTTTTACAGGATGATTCATTTTGTCCCCCTTTCAATAATCGGCAGAGCTGCATTTGTTCATATTTCTTACCATTTACTACCAACCGCCCCCGTTTTGGTGGATAATACCCCTGATGACCGTATCTGTTCCTAGCAACACCCTGAGCATGCCTCTCTTCTCCCTCTTGTTGCAGGAGGGCAACACGGCTCAGGGAGGCAGCCATGGCGTCAAGATCTCCGAGCCCCAAAAAAAGACCAGCTTCTTCCGCTGCTCTCTGCTCTGAGGGGGCAAAGGTCTCCGTATTATTATTATTTTTTAAGGATACTGGACACAACCGGACTGTGCTTCCTTTTCAGCACTTCCTGCCTCCCTCTCTCCCCCCCCTCCCTTTCAGTTTCCCTTCCTCTCCTAAGTCGACACACATGAAATCTGTATCATTTCTCTCTCTCTCTCTCTCTCTCTCTCTCTCTCTCTCTCTCTCTCTCTCTCTCTCTCTCTCTCTCTCTCTCTCTCTCTCTCTCTCTCCCTACTTCTCTCTCTCTCTCTCTCTCTCTCTCTCTCTCTCTCTCTCTCTCTCGCTCTCTCTCTCTCTCTCTCTCTCTCTCTCTCTCTCTCTCTCTCTCTCTCTCTTTCGCTCTCTCTGCCAGCT
>OOFH01120690.1:7606-18009 GCA_900323355.1 Merlangius merlangus | reverse complement strand
TTTACCCTTACTACTCCATTAAAGGTTGGGTATGGGATTTGTGAAACGCCAGAAGATTTTGAAAATACACAACTCAAATGGTCCTACCCCCTCTCCTTCAACACTGACTCTGACTCCACCCATTCCAAGTACATGGACGCGCAATCATGCGAACACAGATGCGCAAGAGCGAGCCATTAGCTAGTTAGCTCCAGTAGCAACTGCAGGATAACAACAAACAGAAGCTTGCTCTGAGTCACGAGCTTTGAGTACGTGCACGAAGGGGTCACAGGCGGGGAGCGGGGGAGGGGGAGGGGGAGCGCAGTACGACCGTTTGATTGATGTACTTACTGTCCAATGCCACTCGGTGGGTCTGGAAATCATTGGCCTGAGTTTTTCGAGCCCTGCCCGTTCCACAGATGATTGACTTGTTACATTTTCAAGTCAGTACTTCTAACTCAGTGGCTGTAAGGGTTATGATAAGGATTTCAAGTAATTTTGCAAAAATGGCCAAAAAAGAGAATTCCATACCCAACCTTTAAGTGTCATAATCCCAATGTTTATTTGATCATACTTTGAATAAAACATTTGTCTCAGTGGTTTGCATAAAGCTCTTTACTTATGTCCACCCTTTCCTGTATTTGGTGTGGATCCTCATCTGCAATCATTAATTTCATTTATTACATTTAGATATAAAGACAGAGACTGACAAAATGCAACCAAAAGCCAGTTCACAACAAATATGCTGTAATTATCCTCAAATTCAACTTTTAATAGTTTACGTCGACGTTTAATGAATTAAACAACAATCAACTGTGCGTGAGTATCTTGTTTACGGCCTACGTGCTCAGACGCGCGTCTTTTCTGTCGACATCGCTTTGAGTGGAGAGGAAAGTAGCGGTTTTAAGTCTCGCCGGGGTGGGACCTATGGGCGTGTCCTATGGGCGGGACTTCGGGGTTTTGGCAGTCGATGCACAGATGCACACGTGGAACCCAGCTTGCGCAAGAGTGAAAAGGCTCTAAACCAATGAGGAAAAAAGTAGAAGCGGGTTCAGAATAATCAGCCAATGGGAGCAATGGGAGTTTTTTTTAACAAACCTCTAACAGTTCAGGGTATTAAGGGTACATCTATCGTGAAACAGCCTTGATTTAAAGGATGTGCTGAGAGTACCCAATCTCGATGGAATAATTGATTTTCACCATCCGTTTTAAAGTTCGTCACCAAAGGATGTAGGGAAAGAAACGATTGGCGGATAGTAGCCTACAATGTAAACCATAGTGTATTTTCTCTGTCTCAGTGCCTTCCACTTGTAGGAACTTTCCGTTTCCACAAACAAACCTTTTTGGGTGAGTCTATTTGAATACCGTTGTCACCGCTATAAAACGCGTGCGAATTGGACGTGCCACGTAATGAGAACCTGAAGGCTTTGATTCTGTATCAGATAAATAGGCCTATGCAGATTTTCTTCTCAGTATCCGAGAAACTCCAATTTAACGACCGTATGAGGGAGCCCTGTATTATCTACTACAATCGCAGTGGTCCTTTTTTTCTTTTTCATATCCAACAATAACAAATCTACCGATGTTTTGATCACCAGCTGTGGAGACACTCGCTGTTGTCAAGGCAAATAAACCACCTTGGTGTCAAACAAAATGATATGTTAAGTATTTACTAAACATAAAAACTGTAATTATACACCAACACCCACACGCACCTAAGTGTGTTTTGGCCCATGGTGTGCAATTACGGATTCATGTGTGACAGATTCGGTGGGATAGCCTGTGTTTCTTTTTAAAGAAAGATCTACATCTTACGTGCATTTCAGCACCATTTTAGGTAATTCTGGGGCCAAATAGAAGGGGCCACAGTTTGTACACATACCGACTGTTGGAAAGGAAATCTGGCAGGGCTCTTATCTTGAAGGGCCACTTTAGGTGACACGAGGAGGGGATTGCCATGGCGACCGAAGTGTGGTCCCCTAATTAGAGTGTTCCTCGAACCCGGAGCTATTTATAACACAAAAATAAACAATTGGTTTGTATATTGTATTGTGTATGATGAGTGCTTGTTTAAAACCAATCGCTTTTTCTACAAAGCATTGATCTATCAAAAACTATGTGAAATATTTGAGAGATAGGCAGGCAGAAAGACAAGACAATTCCAAGACAAGACAATTCCAATTGTCTGTGATTTTAGATTTACAGAAATTGAGATTTAAGCATCAGGCCTTTGTGAGACGATGATGATACGATGTCTTAAAATATGCATAGGGCCTACTATTCCTTTTTGAATTAGCCAACACTGAATTATAGTGTTGGCTAAACCCACCTTGTTATAGATGAACTTATGTTATGTCCATCACTTTGTTCTTCTTTCTATTATTATTATGTCTAGAATCATTTTTTTCTACCTACGACATATCTTTTAAATAATATCTACTTGAGTTTATATTTAGAACCTGTTTATCTTATTGGACAACAGCTGTGGTGCTCCATGTCAGGCCACGCCCCCTGAGGCCCTGGTCTTATGCATCTCATTTATCGTTATGGCTGATTGCTTCTTTACTCTCCCTTTCTGTTCTCTGGTTTTTACCACCATGGACATTTATTATAAAACACGTTGCCCTTGCAATAAGACCCTACAGACTATTAAAGTTCATACAAAAACAAGTTTCTACTAAATTATTTGACATATGTTTTATGGTCTTTGTCAACCATTTTTATTAAACACAATGCTGTTTTATTGGATACACAATATTAACTTTATGACTCCTCAGTATTTTCTGCTGTAAAATATATACATGATGCTAAATTAGTACATTTTTCTCTCACGTTGCAGCAGGCATAACATGCATAACATTACTATTCCCATTAACATGTCATCTACATAAAAGACGCCAAAGTGGGCTAAGGCAACTCAGGATGACTTTCAATCTTCCCTTCCTCGTTCAGGGTCACCCCAAGGCATCATGGGAAGCTTCAAGGGCCACGCTCTTCCTGGGAGCTTCTTCCTGATCGGCGGGCTGTGGTGGACGGGGAAGTACTCCTTCTGGTACGCCACCCGCCGTAACAAGTGCCTTGGCTCCACCCGCCTGGCCAGCAGAGCGTCCCAGCGCCGCCTGGAGGTCATCGAGAGCTCCCTCATGCTCCTCTTCTCTGTGGTCGGTAGGTGGACTGGTCTGCATCCAGGGTTAACCAGCTGGTCGATATGATGTTATGAGCTGTGGCGGTAATGCTACATGCTAATGTTAGTTGTTTTTCTTTATTCCACCTCTTCAATGATGGGCTGTGTAGTGTGTACGGTAATGTATGTGCAGCCTACTTCTTACTACTTTTGTAGTAAGAAGTAGGCTACACAGAGTTAGCTGTGTGTCATGGGAGATGGCTGGATTATTAGCTGTATATATTCAATTTATTTTGGTAGATAAAAAAAAAGAAAAAGATTTGATAATTTGGTTCAAAGGTGCACATAAACAAACATACAGACAGTTTTTTTTTACCCATGAGGAAACGACTACTAGTAACCATTTAAAGGTCCTTGCACATACATTAAAGGTGACATATTATACCACCAGTTATTAGTGGGATTAGCCATTACAAGCCTTTTGGAAAATCTGCCTCTTCTGACATCACAAGTGGGCTTGTCCACCTAGATGTGTGCTGGATATGAGTCTATCAGCCTACCCAGTGGACTATAGCAAACATTACTCATCTATCCATCATACATCTAGGTTGACACGCCCACTTGTGATATCAGAAGAGGC
The DNA here is from genome assembly GCA_900323355.1 of Merlangius merlangus. Classification (NCBI taxonomy): domain Eukaryota; kingdom Metazoa; phylum Chordata; class Actinopteri; order Gadiformes; family Gadidae; genus Merlangius; species Merlangius merlangus. The sequence continues at coordinate 14,266 of OOFH01120690.1, read as the reverse complement.
AGATTTTAAAAACGGCTTGTAACGGCTAATCACACTCACACCTGGTGGTATAATATGTCACCTTTAAGAGTTATGTGGAAGCTTGATTTATCATGTGACGCCATTGACCAGTGATAACGACTGAAGACAGAACATGGCCCTCCTCAGGGATGTTGGCAGAGCAGTTTGCGGCGGGCGGCCCGCACCTCCGACTGTACGACGCGTCGGAAAACCAATGGAAGGACCTGATGAACTGGCAGCACGCCACCATGTACCTGTTCTTCTCGCTGGCCGGCGCCGTCTCGCTGGTCGTTCACGTCACGGAAGCCGCGCCCCTCGCCCTGGACCGGCTGGCGTTGGCGCTCGCCTTCTTCATCGAAGGTACGGGTCCCCATGCTGGAGTCGGTCACATGTTCTACTACTGTCCATATCAGGTAGGTGTACAGGGGCAATGGCGGAGGTTGGTGTAATGGACGGACAGGTGTCCTGCAATGAAGACTCCCTCCCGACGCCTTAAAGGTGACATGTTATACCACCAGGTGTTGATTAGCCTCTACAAGCTGTTTTGAAAATCTGCCTCTTTTGACATCACAAGTGGGCATGTCCACCTAGCTGTATGACGGATAGATGAGCAACGTTTAATACAGTCCACTGGGTAGGCTGGTAGACTGATCTATCCAGCACACATCTAGGTGGACACGCCCACTTGTGATGTCAGAAGAGGCTGATTTTCTAAACGGCTTGTAATGCTAATCACGCTCACACCTGGTGGTATAATATGTCAAGAGCGAGAGAACCGAACGGCGGTGCTGGTCATTTGGCTTTAAGATTAGAACATTCGTCTTCTTATCCTGGGGGTCGCCGATTCGAGCCCCCTGCTGTTTAGGGGCGTGGCATCAGCCTCGTTAGGCTGAGTGGCCTAACCTTTCACTTTGTAGTAATGGATCTGCTCTTCAAAACCGTGTGTCCAGGCTTCCTGTTCCTGTACCACCTGCATGGCAGGGACATGCTGGACGTCCACGTGCACCAGATGCTGCTGTACAGCGTGTTCGGCCAGGCGCTGGTGGTCTTCCTGGAGGTCTTCCACCGGGGGAACATCACCCTGGAGCTGCTCAGGTCGGCTCTCTGTCTCCTCCAGGGCTCCTGGTTCTGGCAGGTAAACCAGGCCTCTGTGTGGCAATGACCCCCTCAAGTGATGTACCATGAACTGATAGACAGGAATGATGAAGCGGGCTTTCCATTACCCCGAAGTATATTTTTTTGGTCCAACGTCAATGGCCTCTGTGGGCTACACCTGTGCCATAGACCCCCGCCTTAGCTACGGCAACTATTCAAAACGGAAGTATAATCGGGCCTTTAAAGAGAGAATAAGGCTGTGTTTATGTATGTATTTATTTTTTTATGTGTGTCTCTCCTCTTGGATCACAGATTGGCTACGTGCTGTACCCACCCAGGGGTGCTCAGTGGGTCCTGACAGACCATAATAACATGATGTTCGTAACAATGTGCTTCGGCTGGCACCTGGCGGCCAGCATGCTCACTGTGAGCGCGCTCTACTGCGCCATCACCTGGTGAGAAGTTGCACTGCATTGAAATACACCAAACTCAAACTTCAATGGCATAGACCTACAAGGAAGCCTTCCTTTCAATTCAGATTCAAACTCTAAACTTGACCACTCCACAACAAAAGCTTAACTAATACCACAGACCTATCCATCCCTTACTTGTTATTAATTGTATTTTGTTGTGGCTTTTAGAGTTTTTTTGTAGTTTAATATAATGCATTGCATTTTTTTATTCTTTGGGTAATAGTATTTTGTCTCAGTTTTTTTTTGTGTTTGCGTTTTGTTTACATGGCAGTGCGGTGCGCTCCAGGTTGAAGAGGACTCCTCCGGTGGAGATGGGACTCCTCAAGCACAGAGACGGGGAGCTGGAGTCGGACGACGAGGCCATGTGAAGCCCCTTACCTCCAGGGATCCTCCACTCTACATCACTGCCATAGGCACCTAAGCCCCAGCACAGGACCTAGAGATGATAAAGAACAGGGAAGAAATGTTGGCGCTCTGCATCGCTTTCCTGAAATATATCTCGACCTCTGCCTTATATTCAATAATATTTATTTAACTTTTGCCTCGCGCCAATTGTATATCATATATTTCCTTGTATGATCATTGTTTGGTTTTTAAGAGACAATACTCGTGGCCTTCGTTTGTGAATCTGCTCGTTTTCCACTGTCCTTTTGCGCATACCTGTTGAGCATGTTCTGGCCCAAAGTATTTTACATTGTTTACTTCCTTTATATATTAACACTGCATTTATTTATATCCACACATTTGACATGAACTTGAAACCAGTGTTATGAATAATGTCGAAATGAGTAGGCCTATTTCCATTCTGTTCTTATTTTTGACTTTGCATCTAGATGTTCGATAAACAAATGGTCCTATTGGAAGCCAAGGAGCAGCTCTGCAGATCCATTTGTGTGTTCATTTGATTGTGATACGGTCAAGAGAGCCTAATCCTGTTGCTATTGTAATTTTGCGTCACAATACTTTTTTTTCAAATAAAGTTTTTATTCATCTCCTTAATTGCGTCCATATTTCCCCAAAATATAACTAATATGGCGATGATATTATACAACCTCGGCATTGAAATTAATGTTTTTTAATCAGGGCCAACAGGTGTCACTTTCAGCTGCGTAACTAGGCTACCTGTGCAGGTAGGCTGCCCTACATCACAAGCAGACCAAGTGACGCGGTTTTGCTGCCCGGCCCACAGATTGACGAGAATAACCCCGTGGAACAGGAAAGAAAACAATAATACGCCGAGAAGTGAGAGCTGTGTGTGAATTGATCTTACATCATGGACAAATTAAAGTCGGTGTTGAGTGGCGAGGAAGGGCGCACTCAAGACAGAACTATTTTACAGGTAATCGAGACTTTTTCTTTCACCGAGTTGCCCCTGAAGCTACAAACTTAATTGGAAATCTATATTAACATACCGGTATATGTATGCTCTGAACTCGGTGTTTAGGCTGCCAACGAAGCGTCCACACTCGGCTGGGGCACACGCGTAAAGGGGTTCGTCGGCTGCTTCGTGATCGGCTGTGTTTGCACTTTATTGGTAGGCTACGATTGAATGTGAACATTACCTCCTGATATGTTTGGTCTTAAAGCTTTGTGAATGCCATGCAACAGGCCTGGCGCTACCAGTTAGACTGGCTTAATGGAATGCTGCAAATGTGCCGCCCTATCCTTCTTGCCCATTAGTCAGTGCAAAAAGAAACTAGTTTCCAATAAGACTCCAATATAATAAAACAAGCAATCCAATCTACAATACCAGGATACAATCGGTTCTTATAGGCTACATATTGATATTTCCCAAAAGGTTCAAAATACATAAATATAGCTAGGCCTACATAAATTCCAGAATTTCCTGTCTGGGATTATTAAAGTAGGCTACATGTAGGCCTAACCGAGAACTGTTTATTTTGCAGGGTGTGTGTGTGCTTTTCATCCCGAAGATTGGAATAACTCTTTTTATTGTGTTTTATTCATTTGGAAACGTGTGTTCGCTGTGCAGGTAAGACCACGAAAACCGGGATTTAACCTATTGCCAAGTGTATACATATTTTTCCTACAAACATTACATTATTATTAACCTATATAACCACGATATCAATAGCTGTTGTTATTGTGTTGTGTTTTCACAGCACTATGTTTTTAATGGGACCCGTGAAGCAACTGAAAAGAATGTGCGACAAGACGAGAGCTCTGGCCACCACCATCATGCTGGTAAGTCAAGTGTCTCCATATCATCATCAGTTTCACTGCACCTTGGCAGCAAATGGTGGGAAATGTAGTCTGTTTTTGCATTGCATGTTATACCAAACTGAAATTTGACACATTTTCTGAAATTATTTCCCACCCCATACATACTGAGTTCTCTAATGGTTAAGTGGCTCCATTCATGGTCCTGATAAATATACAGATTATTTATTAACGTATATTTTAATGATAAACATATTGCTTCAGACATGTCTGGTGTTGACCCTCTGTGCTGCCTTCTGGGTAAGTCTGAATATTAAGACTAAGTTAAATTCAATTAATCAATGATTGAATCTAAGTCAAGGTTTTTTCCTATGGCAGGCCTAAAATTCTAACCCTAACCCTAATTTTTTCTTGCAGTGGAAGAATTTCGGTCTCGCGCTGCTATTTTGCATATTGCAACTTTTGGCGTTTGCCTGGTAAGCCAATTTATGAGATAATAGACCATGAGTAGCATTGTCTTTGTATGTACAACAATTTTGAAATAGTTGTATTGCTTATTGCTTAATTTTCCTTCCAATTCTTAGGTATGGATTGTCCTACATCCCATTCATCAGGTTTGTAATCTTTTCAAAACTTATATTTGTCATTTTAACACTTTCCTTATTACCCTCATACTTTTATAGTTGCAACAGCAATATTTTACAAATATGAAGAACATTTGTTCCAAGATCAAAGATGTATAATCGGCCACAATTCTGACCTTTGACCCCCAGGGATGCTATACTGAAGCTGCTGTCCATGTGTATCAAATGAAACCACTGGGAGAAGTCTTTTAATGTTAATCATGGGATGTTCATGTAATTCAGCTCACTCTGTTAGTGAGCCTTTTCACTCACGTTTTTGTCAGTGTAATTTATGTCCATATGTACTTTTAACGTTTTAGGATTGCACTTGCTGCACCGGAGGGTTAAGATTACTCTCATATTAGTTTTAGTAGCAAGCCTGGTACTGTGGCTATGAATAAATATGGTTCTACTTGTTTCAACGTAATGTAAACATCATTACAATGAAAGGCAGGGATGACTGGGGCTTTCTTTCTTAGTCCCATATATTATATATAGGCCTATTATTATGTTTTTAAATGTTTGTATTAAATCATATTTATTAAATGCATCTTCCCCTACAATTCGTATTTGCATGTATCTTTCTGTGCATATGTCTGGAAAACTGAATAAAACTTCATATTTTATCAAATTAATTGTATAAATCAAAATGGGAGGGGATTGTGTCAAAGCAGCATTAATTTGAGAAATAATTCAAACGTTTAAAATAAGGAATAAAGCTACAAAAAATAAACAGTACCTTTCTAGAGTCGAAACAGTAAAAAAAAACATTGCAATGACACTTGCTACTATTTGCCTATTCTGGTCACATGACCAGGAAGTGCCAAGCATAAACTGTTTGGTTGGCGCGGATTCGCGGATTACTAACCTGTACTTCTGAAACTGAACTTGCCTTACTTTTAAAAAATGTCAAGCTTTGCTCTCAAAACAAGAAACAGTGTTCCAGCCAAACGGAAGACTATTGTGGCCCAAAGTGACTTGCAAAAGTGGGGCTTGCACGGTTTGTGGCAACATTTATTGTGGTCGATTTGGTGGTGACAGCGCCTCAAAGCAGCCTAAAACTATCAATATTTCCAATAAAAGCCGTCTTTTTGTAATGGAATTGAAAAATGTATTAATCTTTATGAAGGGGTTTGTTTTCTTGGAGCCTGACGATAGATCGACGTCAGGCGGTTAACTTAGTTGAATTTACTTAGATACAACATTTGACATGATTAGAATGACAGGTAGGTCTATTCCCACAATTATGTCCTGAGATATGAAAGATACGCTGCTCTGCTTCCAGTTTCCCAGAAATGAGGGTTGTCTTATTTCAGGGATACAGCTGAGGTCCTATCAGCTGGACGGGGTGCAGTGGCTGACCCAGTGCCTCCAGAACCAGGAAGGATGTATCCTAGGAGATGAGATGGGTTTAGGGAAAACCTGCCAGGTCTGTGATACTAAAACACACTTAGGCCTATTCACTTTTTACATCGATGGTTGATTTTAATGAAGAGATTATAGTTAACTTTTCGAACATCCTTTTTATATGACTGCTTTGATAATTACAACTAGTTTAATGAGATGTGCTTAGAGAAAGCCTGCCAGATCGTAATATAAAATGTTTGATAGAGATTATATTATTGAATGCTTCTTTGATTAATTAAATAAAATCCTTAAACAGCTGCACCTTTTAAACCTAGTATTTGATGTTCCTTTAGACAATTTCTCTGCTGGTGTACATTAAAGGATGTCTTGGTGTCAATGGCCCCTTTTTGGTTCTCAGTCCGCTGTCTGTCTTGGAGAACTGGAGAACTGAACTAGAAAGGTAAAGTGCTCATCCACTTATCACACTTCAGGGATAAGTGGATGAGTGACCCTTTTTATGATTTAAATTGGTTATATTTTATTTGTTTGTTTTATAACTAGATAGTTGAATTGTACAGCACTTTGGTCAACTGTTGTTGTTTTTAAAGGGCTCTATAATAACCTTGAACTAGAACTTGAATTTAAGAGATATCTCTGTGCTTGTTCATTGCAACCGCTGGGGTGTTGTGGCTGCAGCTTCGCTCCTTCTCTCTCCGTGCTTTGCTACAAAGGAGACAAAGAGAAACGGGCCGAGTTGAAGAAAGAGACGGAACACACGCCGTTCAACGTTCTGCTCACAACCTATGAGGTGAGAGTCAATGGATGTATCCACACAATATCCATAATGTTATAGCACTGCTACCTCTTCCACCTTCATACAACGTACAACTTTTGTTTCTGTTCCCAGATATGTCTGAAAGACTTTTCCTTCTTGAAAAGGT
>OOFH01120684.1:0-14858 GCA_900323355.1 Merlangius merlangus | reverse complement strand
CACACACACACACAGAAACACACACACACACACACACACACACACACACACACACACACACACACACACACACACACACACACACACACACACACACACACACACACACACGTCGTAGCTCATTGTCTCATTGGCAGGCCAAATTCTCTGGGCGGGCAAGGCAAAGAAAGAGAAGGTAACTTGGCCCCTTATGATACATATGGGGCCACATTCCAAATCAGCGCGCCTGAGCTTCCAGTTTTTCAAAGGCGAGCAGGCTCGCTTCACATCGAACACACAAGTATTAGCCACTTGGGGAAGATAGGAAGGCTAGTGGAACTCATATTAATGTTAGAAAACCTCATAAAGTGAGTTTTCATCAATAACGGTACTGGGCCAGTTCTGGCCCAGATCTGTTCCTGATCCGTAATTCCAACCAATTCCGGTATTGGGCCTTTGGAAAGAAAGAGACGGGCCCAGAACCATTTAGCGGATCTGCGCCAAGTGATGAACAAGACCTGGGCCAAATCTGGCCCAGGTCTTGTTCTATTGCTGTCTGGGTGACTGGGTAAGGACGACTTTGTCATTCCTAAAAGAGCTGCTGGACGAAAGAACCCACAGAAGGTGTCATGAAGAAGAATGCTATTCCACGAGTGAAGCAAGTGGCTATGGATAGACTTGAGGTAAAGTTATTGTCGTGTTATATATAATTGTTCACAATTGGTGTGGGGGAGGATGCATCACGAAACAAAGTTATAAGTCCTAAAAGCCCTAACTTAATTCGAGAAAGTGAAAGATGATCTTGTGAGTTGTCCGCTAACCTCGATTTAATGTGTATGAGGAGTTAGCATTGGCATTGCCCCCCAATACTACTAAAGCATTTGGATAAACACACATATTATACCACCAGGTGTGAGTGTGATTAGCCTTACAAGCCGTTTCAAAAATCTGCCTCATATGACCTCACAAGTGGGCGTGTACACCTAGATTAGTGCTGGATAGATGAGCAATGTTTACTTCAGTCCACTGGGTAGGCTGGTAGAGTGATCTGTCCAGCACAGATCTAGGTGGACATGCCCACTAGTGATGTCATATGGGGCAGATTTTCTAAACAACTTGTAAGGCTAATCACACGCACACCTGGTGGTATAATATGTCCCCTTTAACCAAATGGTAAATTATCGATTGAAGCTCCTCAAGATGTCCAAAAATGGGAGGTTGGGGCAGTCTTGCTGAGATGGTTGGGGGATGGTGGCTGAATTCCCACCACAACTCCTTATACACAATAAATCAAGGTTAGCTTACCTGGACAACTCACAAGATCATCTTTCACTTTCTCGAAAGAAGTTAGGGCTTCTAGAACTTATAACACTGTTTCGTTATGCATCCTCCCCAACACCAATTGTGAAAAATCATATATAACACCATAAATAAGCAAAGAACTTTACCTCAAGTCTATCCATAGCAACTTGCTGCACTCGTGGAATGGCATTCTTTTTCAATTCTGTTATCTTTGGGTTCTTTGGGTCAGCAGCTCTTTAAGGAATGACGAAGTCGTCCTTATCGAAATAAGCACTGCAGACACAGTGATCCTTCTGCATCAGCGCTGATTGGTGTTTCAATATCCATATTCAAAACAATAAGCCAATGGTTTAACAGAGATCGGTCATTGTACCGCAACCGTCTACGGAAACTTTCTGGGTTGTAACTTTTTTTACTTTTTCGCAGCCGGGGAAAGCACAAACACGAGCCATCTCTCTGTCTTGACTTCAAGCTGTAGGTGGGTCGTCTTCTCCGGTGCTGGAGCTGTCCTTCACTCTATGCGTCAATCACGTGTGCAGTGCGTCTTTCGTCAACAACCTGCCATCCTTGATTGCAGCGAACAAATATTTTGTAACTGTAACTTACATATGCAAGTCCTTTAATTTACATGTCAATACTCGCTCTATATTATTTATAATTATATAAATTCCAAAACTTTCCTCCTTGAGCTGAACTCCGGTGCATTCCGACATTACCGGTAATGCTTGTAAAACAGTATTTTTTTATAAACTCCGGGTTTGCAAACTAATACTGTAATCCATTTGGATGGTACACTGGTACATGCAAGTCATTAATTGCAAATCTCCCAGCTTTCTTGTGGCATTTGCGGAGGCACGTCCCCTTTTTAGTAGCTTCCCGTTTCTCATTGGCTAGTCATTTTTATTGTTGGCTACATAAGCCTCTTTAGCAAACAAGCTCGAAAACAAATAACACAACTTTACATTGTATTGCACGCACAGCAGGACCGTGCAATGCATGACCGGAATAAAGTCGTAAAGTAATCAAGTGTGTAAAGCATTTAAAATCGACATTAAAATGACCAACGTGATACAAATACAAAGAAAATAAACCTCTTTACGGGCGTAGCCATTTTTGTTGACGAGTACTATGTTTGGCCTTACTGAACTCGCTCGACTTTCAAAGCAACGAGATACTACGACCAAAGGGGGCGTGCCTCAGTGAAATGCTGCAAGGAGGATGGGAGATTTGCAATTTACAACTTGCGAGTACCGGCGTACCATCCAAATGGATTACAGCATAAGTTGTTGGTGCTTCCTTTTATGTGTAGGGACCCTGGTAATGCTACTGCAAAGGTTTGGTGCTATTTTTAGCAATATTAGTGGATAGAAAATGCCGATTTGGAAGCGAAACTCACCGCCCCAAGGTAATAACATGGAAGCCAAACATTGCGCCGGGCAAACTCTATACTACATTTTCCATGAAAAAAGAATCTGGAGGGCTTTATTTGATGGGTTTACGTACCAAAACAAAGACCCTGGGTTAATTTTTTTCCGGAATTACACTTTAATGGCAGTTTACCTTGTTTCTCTGAATAAAAACATATTTAACCTTTACCACAACAGCATATCACAATTTATTCAACAGTTTTAAAACAAAGACATTGCCATTATACACACAACATAAAAAAAATCGGTAAAAAAGTGTTAAAAATGATATCACTATCACTCATTTCTAGTATGATTCAGCGGTTGGATCGGCTGGAACTGGTGCGCAGTGTGTTTAGCTCTGTGAAGGTCTGGAACACCTCGTGTTTGGAGGCCTTCTTGGTTGGCGGAGATGGCAGGTCCTTCGCTGGCATGCACAGCGCTGTGACTCTCTGGTGGAAAGCATGCCAACAAACATTCCTAAGCAACCTATTCATAGTTCTTTAATTTGGCTATGGTGTCCTAGCCTGGCTCCGCCCACCTAAGTACTTCCGCTCAATTTTAATTTCCCTTCAGTACTAGGTCGTTGGTCTGCAGTATGTTAGTCTAATTTTCTGCGTCCAATCAGCGAACAGAGGGAGTGACTGAGAAGAATGACGTTAAAGTCAGCTCTCGTTGACGGACGTCTTCACACACGTTTGGTTTGTTTACAGCCTGCGCCCAACTTGATTCCCGGCCAAACGTTAGCGATTGGTTATGGCAGATCCAGAGTGGCACTGAGCAGATGCAATAGTTTTAAACTTCAACACAGACCGGCCTTCAAATGAGTTAACGTTTCTCAATTGAGTAGGTCCAGACTCTCTCTGTGCAAATTAAATGAAGTACGAGAGTCTGGTAGGACCAGGCTAATGGTGTCCAAGATAATTCAACAATAATATTTTGACTATTAGCTAGTTAAATATTTTTGTTCTTAATGCTCCATTATATTAATATAACCTGCCCTGATGCATGACAACTCTTAACTTAATCCTGCGAGCCGAAGGTTCTAAAGCATCGTCATACCTTGCTTAGTGAGCCAGGAGTGACCGTCATGGCGTACAGCATCCAGAGCGGAACAAGCATGGTCGATGAGAGAGTCAAGAACCCGCCGATGACGTAGCCCCACCAGGGGTATTCATATTCGTTGTTTAGCTTCAGAGGCGTATATTTCACCAAAGAAAAGACCAGAGTGCACTAAAATGAAATCAGACACAGGTTTAGAAGGTTTATGAAGGCTTTAAAAGTGCTGATGGTACTTCTATTTCAGTGTTATTCACGCTTGTTTCTTGCTTATTTGTTGGTCATTCTGCAACATTCTTGGGATTCCAACCATGAATAAGGTGGAATTGTTCAGAATGTGTTGATGCAGTTCCCACAACAAAACTACAATGAGTGCTAAAACCCCAGAAGGTTGTTAAATATAAGAATATGCATATTTTTATTATCTTAATTTAGTTGAATGTATTAATTTTTAATTTACTTACAGTGCAGACCGCTGGAGTAAGGTACTGCCAACAGTATTTCATGAAAGGCCAGGGCCGGTAGCCAATCATATCCTGTATATTGTCATAATGACGATCAGAACCTAGAAGAATAGAATGACTTGTGTAAGCCATTCATTTAGCCACATTATTTACATGTATCCTGAAGAACATTCTCTCAATATGCAGTACACTTCACATCTTACCATATATCCAACCCACGCATGCAGACTGGAGAATCGCAAAAAAAAGGAGTGTCATTCCACTGCAGGCATAGTGGTCGAATAACAGAAAAACGTACAGTCCGCCCTGCATAAAAAAGAAAAAAGATTAACGCAAACACAACTTTCACGATGAACCTATCAGGGCCATATTCCTAAAACAAATATGTATTTTAAAAAAAGGTCCCTCACATCTGTGACCATCAAAAGACCAACGAGGAAGCTTCCAACACAGAGGGCGAGCAAAAGGAGTTTACGCCGAACACCAGTTCTGAAGATTGAGGGATACAGGTCGGATAACGCAGTCACCAAAGACTCTTGGTTTACAAACTGAAATCAAAAGAAAGTCATGATGGATTACATTTTCAGAGATATATTGTGCACGTTAAATTAATAGACGGTTCAAAGATGTTACCTCACTGTCCAAACCCAGGAAGATGATCATAATGAAGAAGAAGACGGCCCAGAGCTGAGGTACAGGCATCATGGACACTGCACGGGGGTATGCTATGAACACCAGCCCAGGACCTGGAGGTGGTACAGTTAGAATCTCATTCAATAGGCATCAGGCATACAGTAGAAGTTCACAGTCAGCCTTTGATTTACATTACCACAACGCCCTGGGCGGCAGACAAGATGACAGATATTACATTTATTGAGCGTTTTTTACCTGATTCGGCTACCATGGAAATATCCACGCCCTGCTCGTATGCCATGAAACCAAGCACAGAGAAGATGGCAAAGCCAGCTACAAAGCTGGTCAGGCTGTTCAACAGGCACAGATAGATACAGTCTCTGTGAAGATAAAATACAAGTGTCAGTTTGAACTCAACTCTAATAGAGGCAAGTAGGCCTACATGCTTTGGAAAGACACAAACAACGGCTCTGGTATGTAATATAATTATCCACATTTGACAACAGTTTTGGAACTGTCGAGAGATCCCTACATTATACGTGACAGTACCTGTACAGGTTCAACTTTTGTAACACATCAATGGTTTTTACATTATCCGAGTATGGGTGGAGACCAGTTTAAAATGATTTAGATAATGCTGCACATCATGTTTAATGATATAAATTTCTAGGACGAGAAAGGACAGTAAAGCAGGCATAATATGCCAATATTTCAGATACATTCAACACCACATCGCTTCATATTGGTTGACAACAAACTAAGCATCTGAGAATGTGTCCGCAAGGGATTCGTTCTAGACGAGAACCCATCACTCATCCATTAAGGTGGAATGTAACGTACCCCACTTCTGAAGGTGGTTTTTCTACGGTCGGTGCATCTCTCAGACAACCGTTCTCTCTTGTTCAGACGGTGAAAACTCTTCTAACGCTACCGTTCAATTCGCCATTGGAAGTCCAATTATCTTTTGCAAACAATGTCACTGGATACACAATTTGTTAATTGATAAATAATGAATTAAATTTACCTGTAGCAGTTATTGCTGTAATTGTTGTAACTTCCTAAAGCGGTCAAAACACCAGTGCATATTCCATAGGAATAAAAAATCTGGCTGCCAGCATCCAACCATACCTGCAAATGATTAAAGGAAAAAGCTAAAAGTCAATTTTTAGTTTTGTGGAACCATTGCTTGTGTTATCATGGTCCTACCTGTGGATCCATGAGTCTGGACGGGTCTGGGTAGAGGTAGAAGATGATCCCGTCTTTGGCCCCTGGTAACGTCAGGCCGCGAACCAGCAGCACAAACAGCATCAGATACGGAAAGGTCGCAGTGAAATACACTATCTGAGTAAGAAAACGTATATGAGAAGAAAGTGTATATGTAAATATATTATAATAAACCATATATTCTGCTATATGACATCATTGGAGATTCAACCATACCTTTCCTGTCGTCTTCACCCCATTCCAGACACAAAAGTAACAGATGACCCAGGCAAGCAGTAGACAAAGGGCAAGATCCCAATGCACATTGCCAAGTTCCTCAATTCCACCCGACAAACCTAATATTCTTCTCCTGTTAAACAAACATAAGTTAGGCAAAGCCAAAATATGGCATGCATAGACCATTTGAGGGGAAGAGATGAAAATCTAAAACATTTTCTCCTTCATAGAGGCACCCTAAAAAGTTCTTTACACTTAAGCTTTCTCTATAGTGAGGGCATTCTACAGTGTACTGCATCCATATTTTCTCAAAGAACATGATATGGGTGTTAACCCCCAGGAACCCTTGTGCCTTCGTTGTGCACGCCACTGCAAATGCATTTAATCGAATTATAGCCCCTTCAACTTACTCCCAAAACTCTATGACAGAAGATGTGTCTGTCAAGATGTCTCCTTCCGAGGTTCCATTATGACCATGGGCAAAACAGGTTTCTGGTTAGTAAAAAAGGAAAGGAGGGGTATTACATTGTCCCTTAAATAACTTATATCAATGAAAATGTATGGCATGTAATACAGGTGTCTAATAGAACAAATTAAATTTAAAAAAAGTAAATAAATAATAAAGACAGCATAAATGTGAACCTGTGTTCCAACTGTTTCCACAAGTCGCCCAGGGAAGCTCTGCATGGAAGGAGAAGAAGAGAAAGAGAATGGCCCACGCCAGGATGACGATGTAGTACACACCAGTGTACAAGACCACCACTTGATTACCGAAGCCTAGGCCTGTCAGGAAATGGTCACAACCACACACATATTACAGAAATATTTAGCTAATTTTCAGCTTGTAGATCCAGCTGCTTTATCCTTTTCTTCCTCTGGTTTTGTTTTGAAAAGCATGGCTTGTGGGTTACAAATGTAATTTTATGTTACATTTAAATATTGAGTTAATTTACATATGGCTATAGCCAATGGAAAACTAGCTATGAGTAGCTATGGTGTTTACTTAGCCACAGCCCACAAGCAACTAAATAATGTCAGATATTCAGCGTTCCTGATCCATGGACAACTGTGGGCGTGTACTGGTGGTGCAGACACAGATGGTTTGTACTGGTAAATACATATATTGTTGGCTTTTCCTTAAGAACCCTTGTTCAATGCTTCCTTTACTATCTCACTAACTAGCACAAATGCTGTCCTTGAGGAAAGAAATAATGTTCCTGTGTGAAAATGTGTTGAAAAACTCTCACAGTATGATTGGGGGGCCCATTCTGCTAGAGACGAGATTCTTGTATGCATTCGATGAATACGCATCACTTTGATTATGATCAACAGCTCACACGCCAAGAGCGTGAGGCCAAATGTACCTTGAAATAGTGGACATATCTTTTTCCAACAAGTGATTCCCCCCTGGCTAGTGTACTGGCCCAAGGACGTCTCCAGGAAGAAGAGGGGGATCCCGCAGGTGATCAGGAACAAGATGTAAGGTATGAAGAAGGCCCCTGTGAAAGATGGTAACAAAATATGACATTCATCAATGTAATGATCTGATCGGTCTTAATCTCAAATACATATTTGCTGTGGCAGGATAGTATTGTGGCTATTGCAATCCTAGAGCAAGATGCCTGACCCCTACACAAATTCAGTGTGTCTTTTTTTTGCGAGTGTGTGTGTAAATTAATAGTTATAAGAGTAGATTTTCTTGATCTTCAGCACATATAAGTAATGCCACTTAGGTTGAGTGAAACAGCCAAATAAACACTTACCACCACCGTTTTTGTAGCAAAGGTATGGAAACCTCCAGACATTTCCGAGACCAACAATGTTTCCAGCCACTGCCAGAAAGTACTGAACTTTATTGGCCCACTGCTCCCTCTCCGGGGGTCTGGTTGGAAAGTCCCCACTCTGTACTGCATTCCCTGACTCGTAGCCTTGCTCCATGTCAACCTCTCCAGTGCTCCAGCTGGATCAAGTGTACTTGGGGTTTGGTATCCTACGATTTTAAGGACGCCACACAACAAAGTATAAATCTCAGCTCATTTTTGTGATTTAAGATGTAGGCCTACTATATTCATATTATGAATAGATGTGTTGTTAAAGGATTTGCCCATTTTGATCCGACCCCAGATTAATTGTTGACATTTTGAGTTGTGTATTTCGAGATGTAAAAAGTATTTAGCCAGTTATGCTCATCATACTTTGTATAATCTAATGGCATCACGTAAGTTTTTCTTTATTTATAAATACTGAATACATTAAAAAAACAAAGTTCTATAAAAACCTGGATCTTTTGACTTATTCTATACTATAGAAATGTTTTGTTTTAGTCTAAAAGTGCCTAATATTAAAAATGTATTTATTTGGTTAAAAGCTCCATCAAACGATGAGATCCTTGGTAAATGCATTTTGCTGCAGGGGGGTTTTTCTTGCTTCCACCACCAAAGGTAGCAACTTTCTAGGTAAGAACCAATGAAAATGCAGCTGGTTCCTCGTCTGTTTGAGGGCAGGCTGGAACTGCCTTGCCTTTATCAATAGTGCCCACAAATAAACAATCCATTCATTTAGAATGCTGTGTTCCTATTAGTTAAAAAACACACCTTCCTACACCTCAAAGAGCTCTGCAAATCTCGTTATGCACTCCGAATACAGAATTATCACACTGCCTGAAACTGAGAGCTAAGCTACATAGCCATAGGCATTTTGTATTGGACAGAACCAAGCTTCAAATACTGATTCAAACAAGTTTGATTCTTGTTGTTTCTATGGACATCTGAAAATCTGCGCAGTTAGTGAGTGCGGATAGTGTACTACGTTTAAGTGTAGGCCTACTCATGGAAGTATGGTTATCGGAACACAGCACAGGTTAATCAAAATGTTACAGTTGGGATGAGTTGAACAGAAATCATGGCTGATTTACATCTGGACAAAGACAATGTCAACAATTAACCTCTGGATCAAACAAACCAGCCAAATCCTTTAAGATAGGAATATTGTTATCCAGAAAGTTATCTGTTAAACCTGTCTCTACTCCTAGCCCCTTGCTACTTAGCATGGGGACCATCCTGTGGGGTATTCCACAAAGCCGGTTTTATCACATAACCAGGTACGTTAACCCAGGGTTTGCGGTAACCCTAGGTTTTCTGTTACAAAATGAACACGGTATGTTAGTTACTATAGATATGCTCTGAATCAAACCTGGTCGGAGCAGGTTTTGCGCCGGCTAAGTTTGGAACATAACCCGGTTTTGGGTATTTAAACCCGCGTTCACCACAGATTTCATGTGTTCACAATGGCATGCCCTTTTGATGAGAGGCCTGTTGATATCGGAGCTTTGTATGTTTTCATGTTTTTATACTTCATTTTTACTTGATCCGCTGACTGCTTGGGAGCCATCGGAGTACATATTTTTTAGGAGAAAAGGGTTATGTGGTAGGAACGTTACCATATTTGTCATATAAATAAGCCCTTTTTTAAGCCGTGAAAAGGTTGACAGTCGGCAGTCGTGAAAAGGTTGACAGTCGGCAGACTGGATCTGGCCCTCAAATTGTCTTGACCCCGGTGGAGGAGCTGGCAATAGACATAAATTCAAGGCGCCCTGGCATGGAGGGGGTACCTGGAGGTGCCTCCTCAGAGAGTCAGGGGCCATGTGAGGGTACCCCACTGGTTGAATGTAGGTTTTTCTGTTTTTCTTGTATTTTCGATTTTGTTTGTCTTCGAAGTAACACATGCAAACCGTGTGTGTGCCACAGCGCAAATGTTCCAAATGGTATTTTTTGGTAGCTGGGTAGAAAACCTAAAAGTGACAATTCATCAACTTCACAGATCAAGATGGATTAGTGCTTGTTATGGAGCCGCCAGCTACGATCGAACATTCTCCAGTGGATGTAAGTCCGTTAGGACTATTTTATAATTTCTGTTGTAAGCACCTCTTGGCATAGGTCAGCCAATATTGCTCTTTGTACTAGGAGGCCGATGAAAATCTTGGTCCAGACGTGGATGAGTCTAGAAGGATTGAGATGTGCTCAGCATCTCAAACATTATAGAGAAAACTACCATTTGCAAAAAACGGAGGGCTGCAAATAGTCTGGAGTGAACTGAAGCCAGGTCCTCGATTGGTAGTGCTATGTAAGGCTGCAGAAGGCTATTTAAAAATATTAAAGATTTGCGCGAGAATCTATATCTCTCCAGCAAAAAGTCATCCGGATATGCCAAGATATCGAGCCGTCGTCTTATTAATCGCTCCCGGTGGATTGCACAAATAATTTGCGCTCCGATATCAACCAGCCTCTCATCAAAAGGGCATGCCATTGTGAACACATGAAATCTGCGGTGAACGCAGGTTTAAATACCCAAAACTGGGTTATGTTCCAAACTTAACCTGCGTAAAACCTGCTCTGACCAGGTTTGATTCAGAGCATAACTTTCTATAGTAACCGTGTTCATTTTGGAACGGAGAACCTAGGGTTACTGCAAACCCTCTGTTAACTTACCCGGTTAACCAGCTTTTTGGAATACCCCTCAGATTTGATTCAGAACATATGTTTCTATAGTAACATACCGTGTTCATTTTGTAACGGAAAACCTAGCATTACCGCAAACCCTGGGTTAACTTAGCCGGTTATGTGATAAAACCGGCTTTGTGGAATACCCCTCTGGTGTCACTTTGTTGACACTCAATGGTTTGGTTTCTCTTAAGCTTCATTGTTCTTCAAACAAAACATACCTGTTCTTAATATTGGTCTGTACTATGCAAGCCTACTCTACAAAGACCTATACTGAAACTGAAAACTTTGCAATCTTTTGTCATCGAGAAAAGGTTTCTATAACATGTCATTTAGGTAATTATGTCTTATGTGAATTTATTGTAGATTGGTATAATGGCATGTCCAAAATATTGTCCATAATATATGTCCATAATATTTTGATGAATGTAGAGCGATCGGACTGGACCGTGCCCTGTATTCATGTGAATAATAATGGGGTCCTTACGTCACTAGGTGCTACATTGCTGAAGCAAGATTAGACTACTTCTACAGCTGAAGTCCACAATATGTATGTGGACGCAGAGCCAATTCCCCACAAATGTCAACAAAGTGGAGAGTGAACAGAAAAATGCATCAATACATGCAATGATAATAGTTTTGTACTATGTTGCTTAATTTAGACGCATATATATATATAAATATATCATATATAGACATTTTCGAAGATGGCAATATACATATTTCTTGTTAGCGATTAAGAATAAAAAATTAAAACTTACCTGTTGGTCCTTGGGTTGACAGCTTGGGTTGAATGGGACCAGATTCAAGGTTTCAGAGGCTACTTAAGCGAGCGAAACCTTTCCTCTCATGGAACTAGCAAAACCTGTTCTCTCACTCTCCCTCCCTCACTCACAGATTCAAGGGCTGTACCATCAGATTGCTTGATTATTAAAAATAAGAGTATTGTATAAATACAAATAATTTGATGCACATTATGTAAATAGTTGTTTAAAACGGATAAATTCATAGCAGATAGTTATTAGCAGTTCAATAAGGGGTGTGTCATACTTGCTTTTTTAAAAAAATAAATAAAACATGAATAAAGTAGCAATCACTGATTCAAGTTTATTGCAACTCATTCAATTCATTCCATGCATCCATACGAATTAAAAAATTACAAAATGATCTAAATTGTTTTCTTACACATGTTAGAGCCTATATTAAAAAGAATGTGACAACTCCAGCAGGTTCCAATGCAATATCAAGCACACTATTAGTTATGATGTTTGGGTGATATTATTATTTCTACATTGAATATTATTTGCTGCTACAAAAAATATATCAGAATTCCAAGGAAAGCCATTAGGCTACTGCCAAAAGTTAAATCTTTGAGAAAACAGCAAATTATTTCTAAAGAAATGTGCAATGTGTCCCATCTGTTTGATTGTATGCTGCTTTGACGAAATGGAAAGTATCCCTTCAGAGAAATAAAAATGGTTTCTTTACCTTTGGCTTGATCATGGTGTATGTTATTGTATCCAACCAAGTCTCGAACAATGAAAAGTTCTTACAGGACAGTAACGGTTGAAATGTGAGTAGAAGCTGTTGTTATCTGTATACAGACGTGGACAAAATTGTTGGTACCCCTCTGTTAATGAAAGAAAAACCGACAATGGTCACTGAAATAACTTGAAACTGACAAAAGTAATAAATAAAAATGTACTGAAAATTAATCAATGAAAATCAGTCATTGCTTTTGAATTGTGGTTCAACAGAATTATTTTAAAAAACAAACTAATTAAACAGGCCTGGACAAAAATGATGGTACCCTTAACTTAATATTTTGTTGCACAACCTTTTGAGGCAATCACTGCAATCAAACGATTTTTGTAACTGTCAATGAGACTTTTGCACCTGTCAACAGTTATTTTGGCCCACTCTTCATTAGCAAACTGCTCCAGTTGTCTCAGGTTTGAAGGGTGCCTTTGTAGCACCCCTGTAAAAGGGGTGAAATTATCATTAAATTAATTAACAATCAGACGACGCTTTGTCTCTTCTTCATAACATGAGTTGATATTTTTATATAACAAATTCACCATGGCAATAACACATTCACAATAATCAATTTCACATTCTTCCATATACATTCACAATAATTTAGCAGCATCATGTCAACAACACTACTGTTATAACCCGGTTTCCATTTTATCATCAACTATTCCAAATTAACATTCATCAGAAAATATCCGTAGCCTCAATTGAATCAACTGTACAAAGTACAATTGAGTCTATAATTCTGGGATCATACTCATGAACATTAATTAAGGCACTAATCCATTAAAGAAGGCACTTATGTATAGGTTGTATAGGTTCAACACTGCAAGTGTTACAATACCAGAACAAAATAATTAAGTGCAGCAAAAAATGCAATGGCATCTGTCAACATCATGCATTGTTCCATTTTAACTGTAATATTATAAATGCATTACTCAAACAGTTTTTTTTTATCCATTTTAACCTTAAGTTATTCTATTTTTATTTTACATGACCCTTTTATTCTTTAAAGAATTGCTCATTCCCTTTTAAATGCAACAGTGCTTTTAGCTTCCACTTGTGACAAATGTATTTAGCTTGTAGCCTACTCATGACCTTCACATTGTACTTATACACAACCAAAATACACTGATCACAGGATGATAGATTAATCATGCACTGTTTTAGACCATAGAATCCTGTAAACTGTTAGAAGACGAAGTCACAATGATACACAAAATAGGGAAATACTGAGAATGGCTTATGACCAAAATAAACACATTAAATAAATACCTTTGACTCCAAAAAATAGCTTGTAAACCATTTTTTTGCATCAATTAATATTATTATAAAAATCAAAATATATTCAGCCTACTACACCTTCTCCAGATGGCATGTTTCAGCTCCTTCCACAGATGTTCAATAGGATTTAGATCAGGGCTCATAGAAGGCCACTTCAGGATAGTCCAATACTTGCTCTTAACCATTCTTGGGTGTTTTTAGCTGTGTGTTTTGGGTCATTATCTTGTTGGACGACCCATGACCTGCGACTGAGACCAAGCTTTCTGACACTAGGCAGCACATTTCTCTCTAGAATGCCTTGATAGTCTTGAGATTTCATTGTACCCTGCACAGATTCAAGACACACTGTGCCAGATGCAGCAAAGCAGCCCCATTTATTGAATATAACTACTTTGATACTTAAGTATTATTTTGTGTATTGATAATTTTACTGCAGTACTTTTCAACTGAATGTTATTCAACATAAAATGTAGTGGGTTGGATATAAAAGAATCCTGGTATTAAATGAATTTCCTCTTTAAAAAAAACATTATCTTACTATAACAACTGCAAAAATATTGGCTTTACCTCCAGATGTAAGTTTGAGCAGTTCTGCTCTCATCTCTGGACATCCTGGAAGAAAAGTGTGGACAGCTCTCCACTGTGCTTCAGTTGGTGGACTTTCTTCATCAAGGGAGAACATAGAGCAACAAGAGGCGCTCCCTGGGAAGATGTGGCCATTATGGCACATCTGTCCTGACACTTGTTGATACAACTCTCCACCTGATTCTGCAGTGCTGCCAACATGCTTGGACCACTTTGCGTTCCATATTCCTCCCTACATACCTTATGGAATAGTCTAGGAAATACATAAACTTAGTTGTTATGGGCGTTACTGACTAATACTGTGGAAAATTGTAAATACATTCACTGAATGTTACTACTTAATTGCATTTCTATAGCTACAGTGGGTAGTTGTTATCTTGACCATGTTATCCAGTGTGATGCCTACCTTTGCACATAGGGCAGGTCAGGGCAAATCTCCCTGTTGGCAGAAGCATACACAAACTGCTGACCATACTCCACTTGGAGGTCATGTTTCAGCACTGCCAGAGCAGATGTGGGGGTGTGACCGATCTCAAACAGACCCATGAGAGCCTCTTTGGCCTTTTCCCCAACATCCCGGTAGCGGATAGCATCAGCAACAAACAGGTGGTGATTATGCCTGTTTGCTATCCGTACCTCGAATGGGAACATATGTGGGTCCTTGGTCCTATAAC